>CAJHQQ010004401.1:0-28972 GCA_905132885.1 Moricandia moricandioides | reverse complement strand
GCAAATAAAAGTTCCAAAAAAATGATGGATTAGTTTTGTATTTGAGTTGAAATTTTTAGTCACTTTTGCAAAACACCCTAGAAATATGTACATAATTTTGTTTCACTAAATTTATTAATGTAACTTAACATTAAACGTGTCTACGTAGTTTATTTTAACTGGTTTTTAAGTGGAATATATTTATACTTTTTTATATAATTGTGTTTCACTAAATTTATTAATGTAGCTTAACACTAAATTTGTGTACGCATTTTATGTTAACAGGTTTTTAGGTGGAAAATAATTTTAGACTTTAAAATATCTGACCCATACTATATAAAAATATATTAATAGTTATTTTAGATTTTGACCCGTATTAAATAACTAATATTTAACTTTATCAATAATTTTATTTTAATTTATATGTATTACATTAAACATATAATATTTATATTTTACTGAACCACATATGCTTGTATAAATATAATTATATAAATTTAAAACAGGATAATATATTTACAGTAAATGTATTATATATAGGTTTTTCTACGATCAAAGTTTTTTGAGCCTAGAACTAGACTCAATAATCTGTGACCATAATTTGACATATTAAAATGTTGATATCACCATGGAAAAAATTCAAATAAAAATTTTAGTTTTATCACAAGTTTGATATCATTTTTCAAATTTATCATTAAGGAATGACTATTTTCAAAAAATACCCTAAATTTATAATGAAATAAGATTAAACTAAATTTTTTAAATATTTATAAAACACTCAAAAACTCAACCCCACTTTTTTTTACATTAAACCATAAATGATTATCATTAAAGTGTAAACCTAAATATTAATATATTTTTGATGGAGAGTATTTTTGAAAAATGATACGTATGGCATTTTAAGCAATTTTCAAATTCTAAGTCCAGTAATTTCGAAATGACATTAGGCAAAAATTAGCGTTATCCTCATGTGTGGACGTTATTATGTTTAATAAATATAATTTATCACGTTTCCAAATCTTTGAATATTTCTAGTGTTCTGTCCCTCTTGTTATTAATATGTAAAGACATCACAT
The DNA here is from genome assembly GCA_905132885.1 of Moricandia moricandioides. Classification (NCBI taxonomy): domain Eukaryota; kingdom Viridiplantae; phylum Streptophyta; class Magnoliopsida; order Brassicales; family Brassicaceae; genus Moricandia; species Moricandia moricandioides. Next base: position 27,917 of record CAJHQQ010004401.1, on the reverse strand, counting down.
GCTGTCAAAATCTTAAATTAAATTTCGTTCTTCATGGATAGATACTTGTATGGTGTCAAAAGATTAATGCACGTAAAAACGATTTGTTCGAGTAAAGTCGATGGTGCAATAAGTGGGAATTCTAATACCTAAACTTAGCAACATGATATGGTTTAATACGTACTAGATTCAAATATTTGCTTTCAAATTTAATAAAATAAATAGAGATATTTTTGTGTATATGATAATATTATATATTTTTACTGATTTTTTTTTAATCTATATTAAATATAAAAGTAATATATAAGATACTATTTAATTTTATTAAACCGTTATGAAATCTCGTGATGAATTTTTAATAAATATATGTATTTTATTTTCTTAAAAATATTACATCTGAAAGATTTATTATAAATTTATTTAATGTAAATTTATTGATTTTACATCTTATCTATATACAGTTAATTTGTATTATTTTTTTAAATGAATGTGTTTCATATATATGAAAATACAAATAGACTAATCTGTTAATTTAATTTATTTTCTATTAATTAAACAATTGGTAGTTAAACCTGCAAAATTTAGTTTTATAAATTATTTGAATGTTTTTACAATTTTTAATTTATCCAATAATTTGTATTACGATTAACAAAAAAATTATTAAAACTGAGACCTAATGCGTTTTATATTTTGCACACAAGTGTGGTTATTATATTGTTTGGAAACAAGGTTAGTAGCATAGTTATATTTTACATAGTTACCTTTAATGAATTATTTTTATTAATTACATAATCACATATGAATAAAGGTTAAGTCTAAAATAACATTCTTTTTAATAAGATAGATTTGTTGATGTCGATTTTAGTAGTGGCTAAAATTGGTTTCTTAGCATAAGGTTTCAAGCATGAAAATCACATAACATACTCGCCAAATAAGAAACCCACAAACATAAGTGTTAAAGTTCTATAGTCTTTATGACCAGTTTCATGGTGAGTTTTTTCACCATGAAATGTAGTTTCCATATAATTAACTTGATTGTGAGAGATGAAACGGCTGAAATAGATCAAAATATGGTTGCTATCCGAAATGCTATCTCCTACGTTAGATCACATACAAATAGGTTAATATCTTTTGAGTGTAATGTAGACTGAGGTAAGATTACAAGAGGAAGCTTACCTTTGAATGTTAAGACAAGATGTAACTTAACATATTTGATGCTAGCAACAACTCATAAGTTCAAAAGGGGCATTCGACAAGATGGAGGCAGAAGACAAGTAGTAATATGACTATTTTTTGAAGGTAATAATAGAGAAAAAAGATTGGGCCTCCTCAGCTAAGGGATTAGAATGCCACCGAGAAATTATGTCGGTTTCTCATTATATTATACAACTCGGTTTTGGTGGTATCAACTTCAACTTCTCTAGCAATCATAGCAACCAATCTGATAGAACTCACCAACATCTTTGACTTTGAACTCAAGTCTAAGGTGACAGAGATGTTCAACAATCGATAATACTGGGATAGTATGAAAAAATATGAACACGATGTTAGTGGTTGCCACTATTTTTTACCCTACCAAGAAGCTAAATCTTGAAAAGATGTGTGTTTGAAGAATCCTATGGGCAAGGCACTGTCAAGAACAAGGAGATACATGACTCATTGATTAGTGTTCTCAGAATTTTGTTCAATATAGTGGAAGAAATGTAATGGTTTTCATCCAAATGACCATTCCTCAGTCAACAAATTCATCTCAGTCTAGAGAGAAGTGCATTTAAAGAATGGAGATCGTAGACAATTTTATTGGTTATAAGAGGATTGATGTTTGGTACAAGCAAAAAGTTTACTGAAATAGGTGTTATAGAAAAAAAAAGGATGAGTTCGAAACATATCTCAAGGCAAGTGTGGAAAACACGGATTTGATATGAGTGGAGTTTGATGTGCTCTCATGGTGGAGAAAAAACAATGCCAAATTTTCTATTTTGTCTAAAATTGCACAGGATGTTCTAGTAATGCAAGTATCATCAGTTCCTATAGAGAGTATTTTTAGTACTAGTGGTAGGGTTCTTGAACACATAGGAATTGTCTAACTCATTATATGATTGAGGTTCTAATGTGTAAAGAGCAATGGATGAAACAAGACCTTAAGATAGAGTCGAAATGGAGTTTACAATGCACAACTTCTAGCTCATCTTCAAGAAGTTGACAAGTTTAAGGGAGGTAACAACATTATGAGTCTAGTCGTCCATTTATAATCTGATAATATGATTCTAATGCTAAGTTATTTACTTTGGTCTTTTCAGAAATACAATCCCAAAGAAGACTAATCACTTTGTTTTGTTTAAAATATCGTTAATTTTTGGAATTTGAATTATTTGCAGTTTTTTCTTTAGTACTATCTGACTTGGTTTTGATTGTTTAATATTTGAACTCATGCAAATTATGTTTTGTGTGTTTAAAACTTTGTTATGAATGTTTGTTCTCAGATTTTATCGGGTTATTAAGCTATGTTCGTTTTTGTTTAGTTACATTCAGGTTTTTGGCTACAAAACCTAGAACATAACAAGTCCCATTTAATCATTGGATCTATATGGGTCATGTGATAAGCAACCAACCCAATCCAAACCCGATGGGTTTCAAACCGTGATCATACCGAGATTTCAAATTATGAAAATGGGGCTCATAAGCTAAACTCCGATAATCTGAAAATCCATTTTACCTTACCCGAATTCTAACGAGACATCGAACGCTCATACCTAGTACTCATTCCGTTTCTTAATAGATGATATTTTAGATTAATGCACAAAAATTAAGAAATTTATATTTATCTAGAAATTACTTTTAAAAATATAATTTTAAAATCATTTAACCAATTACAAAAAGGACTGTAAATTTTTATTGGTTGAACAGTTTTCAATAAAATTAAATTTAATCTTAAAACTTCAAAAGTTACCTTAAAATCTCAAAACATTATATAGTTTAAAACAACATAAACCTCTTAAAACATCATCTAATTTGAAACGACGGGAGTATTTCATTATTCAGTAAATCAAGTTGATTAATATACTCCTTTATTCTGAATATGCTAGCTCCCAAGATTGCTAATATTTTAGGATAAATGATGTTAGTATAGCCAGGCATTTATTTTCTAGATTGTAATTCATATTCTCCACTTTTTAGCATTCTAGTTTTAAGATTATATTTTATTTTATAATTTTCTTAGTTGGGTTTCAAATAATGTTTTTGGAGTGTAAACATTTCATTTTAAAATTCTGTATTATACAGATAATAAAATGACATAACAGAAAAATAAAATAAGATGTATTATAATGAGCTTAACTTTTAAAATATCAACTATATAATACGAAGGATCTATATAGGGCAAATATCTCAAATAAACCTTACTGAAATTTTTGTCACAAAAATAGACTTTAAGAGAAAAAATGATCAAAATAGACTTTTTATTTTGAAAATTTTAATCTTTTAAAAAATTTTATAAAGTTTTAAACCTCACCTCCAAAACTACACTCCATAACTCTAAACCCTAAATTTAAATTAATTAACCCAAGAGGTATAAATTATATTTACATCATTTAATAAAGTTTATTTTAGTTATTTTTCTTTTTGAGTGGTATTTTGGAGACAATAAAAATTTAGATATATTTTGGTCATTGTGTCATCTATATATAATATATATAGGCGATGGTGACACATTATATATATATATATCTTGCATTTTACTAGCGAAATTAAAATCTGTGAAAACAAAAAAAAAAATATATATATATATATATATATATTTGTGGCTTTGATAGTGATTAAATGTATGTTATTATATCATTCACTTAAACTCATATACTACAAGATCAGGTGATTGTGGTCACGTGGTAAGGAAGCGGGCTTGGGACGCTAACAAGTTTCAGGTTCGATGCACCTGCTATACGAAACTAAGTCACAATTATCCTGGTCACTTAACACGGATATGGGCTCATGCTTTAGGGCCCATTTGAATACCCGGAGAGAGTGTCTATCTGTGGGCTGCACCTCCCCTTGGAGATTAGTCTGGGCCTCTCCATGGGTCTGGGATACCCCGAGGTTAAAAAAAAAAAAAAAAACCCATATACTACAAGGTTTTGCACATCCTTTGATGCATATGATGCATGCATGCGTTCAATGTATTGCATGTAAAACTTTATTAATAGTAGGAACAGTTCAAAGTATCTAGCAGGTGTAAGATGTGAAATTTTCTGTTTTAAGAAAATATATCCCATCCCAAAAATTATTATTCCAATATAACTGTGTAAAAACAGTATTTTCAGCACTATTAGATCTGTTTTATGTTCGATATTCTGATTTTGCGCAGATTTTACCACAAGTAGTTACATTGAAAATTTACCATTTCAATTCCTGGTTCAAATGGTTTCCTAAACCTTCAAAATGGCCATGTAGATGTAGTATAGAGTCTATGTCTCTACTTTTAGGTGTAAAGAGTGTGTCTCTGTGTTAAACAAAACAGTGAGTTGGGATTGTATTTTTGTTCATGCATCTTAATGTCGTAATATGACTGATTGAAAGTATAAATCGGCATATATTTAGGGCATGACTGGTTTTCCCGCTACCACCCGCAAACGCAGCTTTTGCGGTTGGTAGCGGTTGTTGGCGTTTTGCAACAATCATAGAAACGCCATAAATCGCTTCAAACCGCTATAAACCTCTAAAATTCAAAAGCTGGTTCCAGCTAGCGTTTGCGGTTACGGGCGGTTGCGGAAGGGTTCAAAAAATTATATAAATAAAAAATAAAAATATTCAATTACAATTTTAAATAGAAATAATAGATATATCAATATATATATATATATATTATATTTTAATTTGTATTATAAAAATTTCAAGAAAAATATTTCTATATTTTTTTAAATTAAATAGTATAATTTTATAAATATAATTTTTATATTTATTACAATAATATGATTTTTAATATTTTTATAATTATATAAAATATAAATATTGCTAATTTATTATTTAACTATTGCTGAATTTGGAAGTTAACCAGTCATAAGTATCCCGCAAACGCAACAATTATTAACCGCTTTATCAGTCGTCCAAATCTCTTAATAACGCATAAAACCGCAACCACCCGTATCCGCAAACGCCCGCAACCGCAAACTCAATCGCTGCGGTTACACCAGTCAGCCCCTTAATCAAATAAATTGACACGTGACGGTGGATATATCATAATTAAGAATAGGGCAAAAACTGGAACGTCGCGAATAATAAGAAAATGTCATAACACCGGTGGTGGCTGGTGACTAATAAAGTCAGCAAATTCCTTAAAGCAGGCGCAGTGAAGGTAAGAAGAAGAGTTTTTCATCTTTTCAATAATGAAATAAAAAAAGTAGGAGAGAAGATAAGAAAATAAGGAGAAGTTTTGAATCGATTAGTCTTCAAAAAACGTAAAAAGATTGATCTGAGACTCATTTCTTACATGCGATCTTTCTATTAGTCTAATAATTTTTAAATTTAACATTTAACTATAAAAATCAATTACAATGATATTATATTTGTGAGGTACTCTTGTGAGAGATTGTGTCACTTCCTAATTTATGTAAGTTTTTATTCTCCTTAGTATGATATGTAAAATTATATAAGCTTTAGGTTTATTTCTATCAGATCGAGTTATTATTTTTTTAAAACACTGTAGTTTATTTATATATGGGCAAATCTCTCAAATAGTCATTTTTGAAGTTTTTATCATAAAATAGCATTTGAGAGAAAAAATGACCAAAATAGACTTTTTTATTTTGAAAAATTTGATATTTTTAAATTTTTAAACCTCAACTCCAAAACCTCCACCCCATAACTCTAAACACTAAGTTTAGATTAGCTAACCCAAATGTATAAATATATATTTACATCTTTTAATAAAGTCTATTTTAGTCATTTTTCTCTTTGAGTACTATTTTTGGGACAAAAATTTTTTTAAGTCTATTTTGGTTTTTATCACTTTATTATATAACACAATCATTTTCACTTTCTTCTCGTTTTTTGTCTGATTCCTACTCTGGCCTTTTACTTTTGTTGTTGTTATCGCCTTTTGATAAGTGTTTTACGAAATAATTAAAATTTAGAACTAAACCTTTCAAGACAATAAAGCGTCACTGCTCTCGGAATTTTTGTATATCTCTACTATCATTTGTGAAATGATTTTTCTCATTTAAGTTCTCATGTTAAGTTAGAGTGAATAATTTTTTTATTAATAATATTATATTTATATGTTATCTTATATAATAATTATTAATTAATATAATAAAATTATAAAATAAAGACATATTTTCAAAAAAAAGATAAGTCTTATATATATATATATATATATATATATTTTTTCTTTTTTGTAAATAACTGATTTGTTTCTTTTGAAAGTATCATTATTCTATTATAAAAGTTAAAAAATTAAAATATAAAACAATATAATTAAATTTTTATCAAACAAAAAAATTTGTATAAATATAAACTCTAAAATATTTCTAATATGCGAGGGTTTTTAAAATTTCAATACAACAATATATATATATATATATATATTGATAATAAACTTTGTCAAATACAAATAATTTGACGTTTGATTTAAATTTTTGAGAACATAATAATAACTTATCATGCTGGTTTTGAATTAATAAGACATACTAATAAATATTCATAAAAAGACTATGCCCGCATGTGCATGCAAAACACCTAGTTCAATATAATTCAGAAAATTTTGGATATGTGTATAGCTCTGGGTATTTCAGTTCAGTTCAATTAATTAGGTTTTTATTTTTTTGGTTTTATAAATTTAAGATCCATTTGTTACTTATAAAATTAGGTTAGTCTTCAGTTCAATTATTTCAGTTTTCAGATCAAAATCAGCTAATATTCGAAAAAATTTGGATCCGAATTGGTTCTAGTTGGATAGTTACTGTTAATCAGGTTAAATTATATGGATGATTCAGATTTTAAGAAGAAAATATCAAGTAATTTTTTAATTTGCATCCAGTACATACTGGGTGGTGTGCACACGAATTCAACGGTGGTTATTTGAAAAATGTTTATTGATGATCAAATAGACAATTACAAAGAGGATTTGACTAAGAACATATGAAAATGTGATGTTTCCGGCAAGAACAAGGTAAACATAGGAAACCCTAAACTTGTGCCTAAAAGTGTGTATTTGTGAATGTCCTCATCGAGCCTAGGCCTTCTCCTTATATACAAGTCATCTTTCCTTTTCTCCTTTAAGTCGACTCAAACTTATGTCGACTTGAACTCAATTGGGCCTAATTATATTTATTCAATGGATCTTTTTCGATAAATATAATCCATCTCCAACAATAAGTCATCTCCTTAATTAACTGTGGGAGACAAAGTCAATGTAGATGAATTTGAAAGAGTAGGTCTTGAGAGTAAATAACTCGACACATGTCTTCCAAATGAAGTCGAACTTCCAATAAATAAAAAGAGAGAGTTGAGCTCTCATTTCTTCTATTCTCCTTGTGATCAAAGATAGCTCTCTCTCTCTCTCTCTCTCTCTCTCTCTCTCTCTCTCTCTCTCTCTCTCTCTCTCTCTCTCTCTCTCTCTCTCTCTCTCTCTCTCTCTATCTTTCTCTCTCTCTCTCTCTTTTCATATTTATCTTTGATATGTTGTGGTCGTTTTAGTTAGATTTCTCTGAACTGCTTCATGTTCTTTGTTTGTTCGACATAGAATGTCTTTAATCTGTAGAGGCTCGAGGAAAGGAAAAGAAAAAATAGTTTCTCTGAGCTCAAATATATATATAGTGGTTTAAGTCTTGTTGGTGATCTAGTTAGGACTCTTCAGAGAGTCTTAAGAGATATTTCCGGATTGGATTCCGATTAATTGCAGTTTGTTTTGTATCCCGAGGAAACATTTAGGGCTGATGTGGTTGGCCAAAGGAAAGATATGATTATTCTGAAGAGGCCGTTGTCGTCTCCTCTATATCAGAAAACGAAAAAAGGAATCATGTTGGAGCAGGATTTATCACATAAATCCGACCTAGAAAAGGCACAAACACAACAGATTGAATTGACGATGAAGATACAATCCATCAGCGAATCCTAGCTATTCCAGCACAAAGGGATACCTCGCATTCCGAGGTAACAAGCTCCGAGTCTTTGAATAACAACTAGAGACCCGGTGACCTCGTGGTCAAACTGATACATAATAAACCCAGATCTCCAGAGTTAGACACGAAACGTGTCCCCTAGATATGTGAAGTAGTTGGAGCGAGATGATCAATATAAGAGACAAAGACAAGACCATTAAAAACCATGCGCCATTTGACATACCTACTCGGGATCTAGATTACTCTATCTATGTTGTATTCTCTTGTGGTTTGTTCATTATATTCAATGTATTCATTGTAATTGTAATTAATATTAGTCCAGTTTGTGCAAAATATCTTAGAGATCTGCTCACATAATTCTTTCCCATTGTTTTCCTAAACCTTACTCTACTCATACTAAATTTATGTGTAATAACCCTCACGAGCAGATATAATTTTGGTCGAAAAATTTAGTAACATCAGTTTGGAGATTGGACGATCAGATTTAAAATTAAAATCGACCCGGTGAATTAATGTCTTGACGGGACTGTCGTGTGGTCGAGATACCTCCTTGAGATTTCTGGTAGAGTGTTAACTATTATGGTTGAGTATTATTAAGCTGGATGAGCATAGTCGAAAAAAGGAAGAGATTCGAAGGATTAGAAACATTTAGTTCAAAACTGTCCGAAAAATAGCGACAAAACTCATAAAATTATTCCTGAACCGTCACATGCCTTGCACCTTCTAGCCTGCTTGCTTCCTTCCTGAAATTGACATGTGACTTGCACCTTCCTGGCTGCTTGTTACATTAAAAGTTATGTGAGATGCACAAGCTATTGGAGTTTCTTCATGGATAGGAAATGACCTTACTTCATGGGAGGGAAAGTGTGATTCAGGCCACCACATGTCTTATTCTGAACTGTAACTTTTTTCCTTTCTTTCTGAGTCTTCTCCTGTTGTTTTCCATGTCATTTATTAACTTTCACTCTTTCTGGTCGAGCTCATTCATCCCAGAAACAAGACAGAAAAATTCAGAGAGAAAGAGAGAAAGCAAGAGAGAAAAATCTGTGAGGAAAAATTCATAAAAAAATCAGAGAAAATTCAGAGAAAAGAAGTGAGCTTGGATGACCCTTTCTCATCCTTTTCTGACTTTAAGCAGTGAGTTTTGGTTTTTTTAATAGGTGAAGTTTTGGCATCCTGAAGTTGAGAATGTCCATGTTCTTCAGCCTTTAATTTTTATCGGTACGATGTGTGTGGATCAGTTTTCTGTGAGCAGTTCTGTTGGTTTAGCTACACTTGAGATTTTTTCTGAATGAATCTATCCTTGGATCGATATGGTAATGATCAGGTTACGCGTGGCTTAAACTGTAAGTGGTGTACCAGCTAAGTTCAGAAAGTTGTTGATTTGAATCGGTAAGAGTTTATGGGTTTGATGAGATCAGTTTTAATTAAGCTTCAGTCCATGTAAAGCGACCCTAAAGAGTTGTTCTTTTTATGATCTTGATCCTACAATGGATATCTTTACCTGATCAGGTTAGACATGTGTTAAGCTTTAATTTTATATCAACCAAGTTCATCTTAAAGCTTGAGGAATCGGTAACCCTTAGCTACTGTTCAGAGAAGTTTAGTTTGGAACCAGTGGACTGATTTGTTAAGCTTTCCTGTCTGGATTAATGTCTTATGTTCAATGTGTATTGATATTAGTTCAGTTCATGGTCTCCTAGTATCTAAACAACTTATCTGAAAGGATTTATCGTTGAACCAAACTAATCTTAGCTAAGCTTAACCGAACTGATCATGGTCTGAACTAAACTTTTCTATACCGAACTATCTGAGCTGAGTTGAGTTTCTTCTTGAACCAGATTGATTAACCTTTGCTCCAACCGGTCTGTTATTGGTTCAGATGGTCGAGGTCAGTGGCAGGACCAGCCGGATCATGCCTTGTCCTCATTCTGCGTTGGGAGTGATCAGCAAGTGGAGAATATTTAGCTTGAGCTCGAGTCTAGTCTTCCTTAGCCAATCTCATGGATTCAAAGGTGAGTCTAGATAGATGACTGATGAGTTATGAATTAGTGTTGCTTGAGTAAAATAAATTATTATTCTTGATAGATAAGTAAGTCTCTTGAACTATATTAAACTGTGAAGTGTTTACTTATTATAAACACTTAAGAAAAATTATGAATTATTATTTGAGGTTTATCTCGTGCCTTAGTACTTGTTCTCAAGTACTAATATATAAATATAAAATAATGAATCATGTGAAGTCTTATTGTATACTCACTCTCCCTAAAGTTCCCGCATTACCGTGAATTGGTCTTGCGATATGGAACAAGGTCACGAAGACACGATGATGGGGTCGCGTCCTGGAGACCGTGTAACTGCATGCAGCGTTAGATGTTCGATCTTCTAATATTTGATTGAGATAATGGTTATATTTATTTTTCCCGCTAGGCTCGGTTAGCCTTGGTGGTTTTCCGGGTTTAGTATATATATATATTATAAGTATGAATGAATGGCGGGTGTTGTGGAGGTGATGTTTAAGATATGATTCACATCGATGGAATGATAGGCCATATATATATAATAATTATGGAATATATTTCCACTGCATTCAAATGGTGTCGGTTGCTCGGAATATTACTAATATGTGTTGGGGTGGGGGATTAGACTCAATGAGTAAACTAGTTACTCATGACTCATTTGTGATGCAGGTAACCAGTAGGTGGGAGACCTTTACTCTAGGACGGGAAGGAACAACATTAGCCAGCGGTAGTTTTATTATCCTTGCAAAGTAGTTCTGATATATCCTATGTATAAAGTTTTTTGACCAAAATCCTCGAGGTTAATCATTAATATTTTGTAAGATGCTTTTGAAAGAATATTATATAATGTATTAAAGAATGTTTCTTTAAGTACGAGTTCCATATGATATTAGTCCTTGTCCGGACGAACTAACTATTTGGTATTACTCAGTAAGGTTGAAAAGCCTGGGGTTGTACCTAATAGGATATGTGTACTTAGGCGATTGGCCTAAGGTACCTGGATCTTTTCTGGGAACTTTCGGTTAATCGTTGAGGTACACATTGTGGCCTCTCGGTTTGGTTTAAGTTACTAGTGATTAGCTGTGCATGTTCTTGTTTGATTGTTGTACGGCCGGTCGAGTCAACTTGTACTTAGACCATATTGGGGGTGTCACAAAGGTGGTATGAGAGCATGGTTATACGATTCTAGAGTGGGACTTGTTTCAAATGTTTTTCTAGTCAAAATGAGTCGCAAAGATAAATAGGATATGCTGGCTGATTCCTTCATCTTAGGATAGATAGTCATGGGTAGTCACCTTATATTTAACTTTCATAGTTAAGCTCGATGGGGTGGAGTTCACTTACCGATTTTGATATCATATTGCTCGGAGATATAGGAGACATAGTCGAAACATCGAACACGTAAATGGATCTATGTGTTATTGATGTCAGAGTGGACGTTATTCGTAATGATCTTGTTCAAAGAGATCCGACTGCATATGAACAACACTCAGATGCACTTATTTTTCCGACTGCTCAAGTCTATCGATCTTTTGCTGAGACGTACCAGAACGAGAGCCGTAAATGCATGATTGATTCAGCTTTTCTTTCAAGCTTAGCGTGGTGGAGGAGATAATTTGAGTATAGTACAAGACGATGGACGCACCAGCACCACTCCACTGCAACAAGAAATCTTCAAGTTTGTGAAGAGGATAAAGAAGTTGGGACCAAAAGATACAGAGGAAGGACTAAACCATTCGATGGACACTTTGGATTGAGGAATATTTCAAATGCAACACTGGGAGCAGACGACTGAAATGGCCCATTGTTTTGAGGTTTGCACGAAGGATATGGAAGGAGACAATATCAAGAAGGATACAATGAGTTAGTCGTTAAGCATCAAGCATTATTTTGGGAATGTTAGTCCAAGTTAGACATATTTCTCTTAAGAGTTCAAGATGAAGTGTTTTCTACCCAAAGCATGGGACCGATTGGAGATTCCACTTATGAAGTTAGAACAATGAGATGTTTCCACCAGAAGGTTGAGGTCGAGTGAATCTGATTCACCCATTTTGGTTTGGAGGATGAGCCAAAGATCATAAGGACGCTCTTTGGGGACTTATCCCAAATAATTGAAGTAACTAAAGATTGTAGTGCTTAACAGCTTTGAGGAGATAGGATAGTATGACATGTATGTTAAGAAAGCTGTTACTGCCAAGGAAGATTCTTCGTGCCATTTAGACAGTCTGAAGGCTATCAGGTAGATCGAAGATCAGTTACAGGTAAGGAATCAAGGAAGTCGATGGAGATTATTTTGGTTGGACGTTTCATCAGATAAAGACCGAGGAGTCTGAGTTGTTGTGTTTGTGGCTAACAAGGACAGTATGATCGTGATTGTTCAAGTGGATAAATTCTGGATGGTTTGCATCATTCACACTTTGGTCGTTCCTCAGAAAAGTAAAGATTTAATTCTACACTTGTCCATGAAGTTACCCAATTCCTTTTACCTATATACCTAGGGTACCAGCTGTTGGACTTGTTCGCTCTTCCTTACAATTAGTCCCTAACCAAGTGTTTGGCTATTAGGGTAGAGCCTACACTTTTTAGTTTCCTGGACCGTGAAAACACTTGAAAGGTCCAATCACAGGTTTGCTTCTTATCCCATTGTATGTTGTGTTAATTTTTTTTAAAAAAAAATATGAATAATTAAATAAATAAGTGGAAGTGTGATCAAGGTATCGTAATAGACCTTTTCTATGGACGGAATCTTCCGCCCATATTGTGTTTCATTCGGGAACAACACATAGATGTAGTTTCCGGGTAGTGTCATTGTTTTAGGGAGGATTCACTTTGGTGAATTCAAGTATACCGTTCTTATTCGTGGAAGTACTGGCTGCCATTTAGAATTATGGTATGCCTTCATATTCCATCCCCATTCCTTAGTACTTCCATTAGAGCGGTATGTTTCTATCTAGAATGAGATTGGCTATCTAGTTTCCGAGCTCAGATAGGATGTGGTAGAAGAAAGAAGTATTTGGAAGAAGACCAATTACCATTGGCCTACAATGGGATTATACTAAAATTTGGAGCATCACTCATATCATTCTTAAGAGTGGAAAACCTATTGGGAAAAGGTGAAGGGGCGTATTCCTTATCTTGCCCACTTGTAAATAGAAGATCAAAGGAGCAGAGTATAGAGGACCGTACGATAATCAGAGAATTCAAAGATCTGTTTAGGCGCTGGAAGGATTGTCGACATCTAGAAGTAACCCGTTCAATATATGTGCTGAACCTCGATTCACTGCAATTGGTATCTTGCAAGTGGTTCTGGCTGAGTTAAAGTAGCAATTAGAAGGTTTGTTTGGAAAAAGGTTTCGTTTAACCTTGATCTTTTCTGTGTGGATCACCCATGTAAGTGGTAAAGAAGAAGAACTAGAGTTTGCGGTTATGTTTGACTATAGTTAATAAAAGGACGTGACCATCAAGGTTAAGTATCAAGTTCTAGAATTGAAGAGTAGTTAAGATCGGTCGCAATGTGCATTTTTATTTCAAGGACATTCGATGGACACTTCAAGATTTAGTAAATGTTGCTACTAGTAATTGGAAGTTAGATTCTAAAGACAGTGAGTGTTAGAACAAAGAGTTTATGCAGATTTAGAAAAGAGCGCTACTATTACAGAATGGTCTTGTCTAATCTCTGTTATTGAGATTCAAAGTTCTTTGGATTAGCCGGTTACCATAAGAAGTTTGTTCAAGGATATGTAACCAAGAAAACCACTGAGCTGATCGCTTGAGAAATGCGTTACCCTGTAATAAAGTAAAAAGGATTGAAGAAGTATGTAACCAGTTAGAAAAAGACCTGACGTCTACGTATATTTTAGCTATGCATGAGCCTAAGCAGCCAAATACTGATGTATGAATGCATCATGTGTTGGCTTAGGTGAATGCTGATGAAAGACGATAGGGTAATCGTCTATGCATCAAGAGAGCTAAATAAGGATAAGGTAAATTATCGGATGCACGAGCTGGAGTTGGCTGCAGTTTTGTTGCAGATCAAATTTTGAAACTATTTCAGTATGGAGAAATGATGCAAGTGTTCAATGATCAAAGAAGCCTACAAAAAGCAAATGCAATTGTTTATGCTTAGAGGAGAGGAAATTTTGTGTCGATATTGAGAAAGATCTCAAGAATCATGAAGAAGAATTTGGATGCCCTTATAAGGAGAGAGTGAAGAGTCTTCAAGATTGCAAGTAGTAATCAAGATGACTTACTCATTTGTATCGAGGAACTTTAGATGAAGAATGAGAACTTAGGGAAAACATGTAACGAATTTAATGAAGAGAATAATATGAGAACTGCGCCATGTACAAATTCAGTAAGAGGAGACATGGGAGAAGGAACCTAAGTCCTACCCGAAGTTAAGCATGATGATTAGAAAGGAGATGATAAGTGACCCCGAAGGAGATTGATGAATGAAAGAAAAGGTATGACCATAAGGGAAATAGAAATGCCAAGGTTGTTAAGATATCAGAGGATGTATCAATATAGAAAGTTTGGAGTCGTCATACAAGAGTACTCAGTGGGTGGATCAAGCTTGGTATAGATGAACTTGTTTAATCTTCAGTTGCTGGACAGAATAAAGAAATCAAGAAGCAATGGAACCAGATTTGGCAATGGGAAACATCAGAGAGATTGAGTTGTTTAGAAGATTATGAAGAGGGTCTCAGATAGATTAGAGGTGTATAGAAGCTTAAGGGAATTTATTTTGGGAATGGGTGAGTGTGTGTGTTTGAGAGTATCACCCTTGGTCTGAATCATGTTAGTGTGATTGATCGTGCATGTTCTTGTTTGATTGTTGAACGGTTAATCAAGTTGACATCGACAAGACCCGAGATGTTACCTTCACGTATGGCACATCACCTAATGTTCCACATTTATGTTGTTGATATAAGAGAAAGCAGATAAAAAAGTTTCAGATTGATGGTATTCAGAGACTCAAGGCTGTAAAAAGAAGTATGCAGACCGCAGTATATGAGAGTTATGTATTGTAAAGAATTGGTTACCTTGAAAGTGGTTGATCAGAAAAGAAAGGATTGTTTGTAAGATTTGGGGAAAGTTTGTGATCTGTTATATTGATGTGTACCGAGTAGTGAGTTTATCAGAGTTGGAAAGGTTATCTATTGACTAGAGCTTCTTTCAGACATAACCGTGAAAATCTGTAAGGCGATGTTGCGTAAGCTTACATCAGATTCAATAGTACTACTGAAACCCGAAAACTGGCAACTCAATTTAGCCTATCCTAAAGATCTTTTGCGGATAGGTGAGCAGCATATCAAAAGATTGGAGAATCTGAAAATTTTGTAAGTTTGAATATTTGGGGAACCAACCATCAGTTGTTTTGACACAAGCAGATGAGTATAAGTTCAGAGACTCCATTGTCCAGTAAAGTGTGTAAAGCTATGGTTTGAGAATTCGGGGACGAATTCTTTTGAGGGGGGAAGAATGTAATAACCCTCATGAGCAGATATAATTTGGTCGAAAAATTTAGTAACATCAGTTTGGAGATTGAACGATCATATTTAAAATTAAAATCGACCCGGTGAATTAATGTCTTGACGGGACTGTCGTGTGATCGAAAGGCCTCCCATTGAGATTTATGGTAGAGTTTTAACTATTATGGTTGAGTATTATTAATCTGGACAAGCATAGTTGAAAAAAGGAAGAGATTCGAAGGATTAGAAATATTTAGTTCAAAACTGTCCGAAAAATATTGACAACTCATAAAATTATTCTTGAACCGTCACATGCCTTGCACCTTCTAGCCTGCTTGCTTCCTTCCTGAACTTGACATGTGACTTGCACCTTCCTGCCTGCTTGCTACATTAAAAGTCATGTGAGATGCACAAGCTGCTGGAGTTTCTTCATGGATAGGAAATGACCTTACTTCATGGGAGGGAAAGTGTGATTCAGGCCACCACATGTCTTATTCTAAACTGAAACTTTTTTCCTTTCTTGCTGAGTCTTCTCCTGCTTTTTTCCATGTCATTTATTACCTTTCACTCTTTCTGGTCGAGCTCATTCATCCCAGAAACAAGACAGAAAAATTCAGAGAGAAAGAGAGAAAGCAAGAGAGAAAAATCTGTGAGGAAAAATTCATGAAAAAAATCAGAGAAAATTCCGAGAAGAGGAGTGAGCTTGGATGACCCTTTCTCACCCTTTTCTGATTTTAAGCAGTGAGTTTTGGTGATTTTAAGAGGTGAAGTTTTGGCATCCTGAAGTTGAGAATCTCCATGTTCTTCAGCCTTTGATTTATATCGGTAAGATGTGTGTGGATCAGTTTTCTGTGAGCAGTTCTGTTGGTTTAGCTACACTTGAGATTTTTTCTGAATGAATCTATCCTTGGATCGATATGGTAATGATCAGGTTAGGCGTGGCTTAAACTGTAAGTGGTGTACCAGCTAAGTTCAGAAAGTTGTTGATTTGAATCGATAAGAGTTTATGGGTTTGATGAGATCAGTTTTAATTAAGCATCAGTCCATGTAAAGCGACCCTAAAGAGTTGTTCTGTTTGTGATCTTGATCCTACAATGGATATCTTTACCTGATCAGGTTAGACATGTGTTAAGCTTGAAGTTTATATCAACCAAGTTCATCTTAAAGCTTGAGGAATCGGTAAGCCTTAGCTACTGTTCAGAGAAGTTTAGTTTGGAACCAGTGGACTAATTTGTTAAGCTTTCCTGTCTGGATTAATTTCATATGTTCTATGTGTATTGATATTAGTTCAGTTCATGGTCGCCTAGCATCTAAACAACTTAGATGAAAGGATTTATTGTTGAACCAAACTAATCTTAGCTAAGCTTAACCGAACTGATCATGGTCTGAACTAAACTTTTCTATACCGAACTATCTGAGCTGAGTTGAGTTTCTTCTTGAACCAGATTTATTAACCTTTGCTCCAACCGGTCTGTTATTGGTTCAGATGGTCGAGGTGAGTGGCAGGACCAGCCGGATCATGCCTTGTCCTCATTCTGCTTTGGGAGTGATCAGCAAGTGAAGAACATTTAGCTTGAGCTCAAGTCTAGTCTTCCTTAGCCAATCTCATGGATTCAAATGTGAGTCTAGATTGATGAATTATGAGTTATGAATTAGTGTTGTTTGAGTAAAATAAATGATTATGCTTGATTGATAAGTAAGTCTCTTGAACTATATTAAATTGTGAAGTGTTTACTTATTATAAACACTTAAGAAATATTATGAATTATTATTTGAGGTTTATCCCGAGCCTTAGTACTTGTTCTCAAGTACTAATATATAAATATAAAATAATGAATCATGTGAAGTCTTATTGTATACTCACTCTCCCTAAAGTTTCCGCATTACCGTGAATTGGTCCTGCGATATGGAACAAGGTCACGAAGACACGATGATGGGGTTGCACCCTGGAGACCGTGTATCTGCTTGCAACGTTAGATGTTCGATCTTCGAATATCTGATTGAGATGATGGTTATATTTATTTTCCAGCTAGGCTCGGTTAGCCTTGGTGGTTTACCGGGTGTAGTATATATATATTATACGTATGAATGAATGGCGTGTGTTGTGGAAGTGATGTTTAAGATATGATTCACATCGATGGAATGATAGGCCTTATATATATAATAATTATGGAATATATTTCCACTGCATTCAAATGGTGTCGACTGCTCGGGATATTACTAATATGTGTTGGGGGTGCGGGATTAGACTCACTGAATAAACTAGTTACTCATGACTCATTTGTGATGTAGGTAGCCAGTAGGTGGGAGACCTTTACTCTAGGACGGGAATGAAAAACATTAGCCAGAGGTAGTTTTATTATCCTTGCAAAGTAGTTTTGATATATCCTATGTATAAAGTTTGTTGACCAAAAACCTCGAGGTTAATCATTAATATTTTGTAAGATGCTTTTGAAAGAATATTATATAATGTATTAAAGAATGTTTCTTTAAGTACGAGTTCCATATGATATTATTCCTTGTCCAGACGAACTAATTATTTGGTATTACTCAATAAGGTTAAAAAGCCTCGGGTTGTACCTAATAGGATATGTGTACTTAGGCGATTGGCCTAAGGTACCTGGATCTTTTCCGGGAACTTTCGGCTAATCGTTGAGGTACACATTGTGGCCTCTCGGTTTGGTTTAAGTTACTAGTGATTGGCTGTGCATGTTCTTGTTTGATTGTTATACGGTGGGTCGAGGCCACTTGTACTTAGACCAGATGGGGGTGTTACATTCTTACTGAGGGATCTAGCTCCCACAATTTAGTGTCGTGTGTGGGGAGACGATAAAAATATATCTTTGATTCAATAGCCTGATAAAAAAAATGTCAGACCAAAATGATTCATGTAACCATTGAATATGTCCAAGATGCACCTGCCTGATCTGATGAACTCATTACAACCAAAGAGTGCACTGCCACCACCATATAACAAAGTAACAGTTTGTTAATGATAGATCTTAGACATCGACTCCAGAGAGCCTTCCAATCCTAACCAACATGACTCCCCTAAGATTCTCTCGGTAAGTGATCCTACAAACCAATCCAACCTACAGGTTAGAAATTCAAACAATAGTTCATCTGCTTCTAGAGCTAGATCAAGTCAACGACCGAATTTTCCACTTCCGTTAGCGGTGAACAAGTTGACAAAAATTTGAGGGATGATCTCTATGCTCGTGGATAGAACATCATGGAGCTAAAAGGTCACTCGAACTCTTGACGCTCTCCTCAAGACACAAGAATGCTTCTTAAAAGAATTCAGACGGAATCGCTACAAAGAAAGATGCCTGCCAAAACAATTTGATTGGCCGATCCCAATCAACCTTTTGTCAGCACTTCAATTTTGCTTCCATGGTTCCACAACCAGGAATAAACTCCTCTACGGTAAATACATGACCACGTCCTGCGCAAATAATATGTTATGGATCTCCCACTATTTGTGACTCCACCGCGTACAAACCTGTGTTAGGAGTCATTAATGAGTGGGCTCCATCTCCAGGCTTCGATTCAGCAAGACAACAATAGTCATGAGCATAGAATTTTTCATAAAACTCACGTGTCCCGCAACAAAACCCATCTCGAGAATTTGATTCTCGAAGAAACGCTTTGAACCTACATAAATAGGTTCAAAGAAGTAAGGTCTCGAATTGTGAACTCAAATGATAGTACGACCTTAAGAGTGCTAAACCTAGAGGCTGGTTCACTTTGAGATTCAGAGAACAACTTATAGTTTGACCACTTGTATCGGTCGAAGAGGCGTTACATCACGCTTCAGCTTCTGTTTTTAGAATAAGAAACCACTACTCTCTTCGAAAAACTGAAGCTATAGTTGTTAACATCTACTTCTAAAAAACATAGCACAAGACCAAATGGTCCACTATCTTGCGAACAAAAAATATGCCATCGAAAGCCCTTCTACAAAAAGGAATGCAAACTTCGATCGCAATAAGCTTTTCAAATTCCATAAGAAGAAGAGGAATTTGGCCGAGGAGTGTCGCAATCGAATTCGACTCTTGGAAAAGCAATCCGATGAAAAAGGCGGGTACACACAAAGAACGAAAGAGTTCTCCCCCGAAAGAAAAACTTATAAAAAAAAATCGTCCAAAAGCCGGCCCTAGACCGAGGATATACATGATCTTCAAATGACTCTGCGGATAAATGGAATCATTTACAACACCTTCACTAGCGCCTCACAGGCCAAGTAATTCATTAGGAGGTATAAATTTACCTGATTTCGTTCAAAAACAAAAAAAAACTCTAGGGATGAGGGATATACCTTCCCAACTAATTGACTTTATATTTGGTGGCTCCAAATTATGTTGAGATTCGATATAATCCATAAAGACCTAACAAGGAAGATTCAAAAAAAAATCTTTGGAGATTATTCCAATGGAAGGCCCCGAAGAAGAAATCACATTTCACAGAGTGAAATGTTTCACCTCGATAAACCTCATGATGATGCATTAGTTATAAAGCTAGTAGTAACGGGTTTTAAGAGTCTCTTGTAATGATCAATACCGGAAGCTCGGTTGATGTGTTATTTTACGATGCCTTCAAACGAATGGGGTTTAACAAAATGGAACTGAGGGGCACCAGAACACTTATCACCGGTTTTGCATGAGAACAATGTATTGCTCGGATACATCCAGTTTTCAGTCTTTGCAAAAGACGCACGCTGAATGGTTGACTTTGTCATAATATATAAACCAGCGCCCTTCAATGCCATACTCGACATGCCATGGATCTAGCGATAAAGGATATCCATTCCACATATCATCAACGTGTGAAGTTCTCAAGCCTGAAAGGTGTGCAAACCATCCACAGAAGCCAAAAAGCTTCCTTAAAATGTTATATGTGCTGCTACAAGCTCACTGATTAATGCCCCATTTAGCAATTACAGAAAAGTGAGAGCTCGCAGCTCAATGCTTAAAACACAAAAATAACTCATCTATATCCGGTTCTCCCAAGGATCTAACAACCATTTCAGCTTAGATGATTCTGACCCAGAAAGATGCGTCGGGCATCTCAGAATCATTATATAAGACCCTATCCAAAGTGAAGTAATCTTTTTTTTTCTTAAGGAAATTAGTAACACCTTCGCGTGGTATACATAAGATATGCATGGGATCGACCTATATATAACTTCTCATGAGTTAAATGTCGATCCAACTTTCAGACCTATAAAGAAAAAGCGTCGAAAGCTAGGTCCTTAGCATGCCAAAGCGGTAAACGAAAAAGTAGACAGACTACTGAAGGTCGGATTCATTCGCGAGGGAAAATACCCTTATTGTCATACCAACCTTGTAGTCGTCAAAAAGAAGAACGGGAAATGGAAATTTTGCATCGATTTCACGAACCTTTCCCGCAAATCTATCGGCTCATAGAAGCCACATGCGGTCATCAACTTATATCCTTCATGGAGGTATTCTTGGGCTATAATCAAATCAAAATGAACCCCGAGGATTAAGAAAAACAGTGTTCATCACTGACTGTGGTACTCACTACTACAAAGTGATGCCATTTGGCTTAAAGAACGCTGGAGCAACTTACCAAAGGTTGGTGAACAAAATATTCGCCGATCAACTAGAAAAAACTATGGAAATATATATAAACGACATGCTAGTCAAGTTTGAAAGAAAGACTGACCATGTTAAACAAATGCGAGACTAATTCATAATACTTAACATTTATGGGATGAAATTGAATCTAATTGTGTTTACGTGTGTTCTTTGCAATATGCTAACATCATCAGTCAGAAATGACCAAGTCCTTTGATATTTAGAGCTAGAGCTCGTCTGCTGGAATGTTTCATGTTGCTCCTTCATGCGTTCTACCATGACTATTATTGTTTTTCTCACCGTGGATACATGTTAACTGGACCCTACTAGATGTCCACCGATAAAGCTTATTGTATGGCGACATAACTGGCCTTCGTACTTTGAGCTTGTGTGCTTACACTTATCATTGGATAACATATTTTCAATTAGAAATTAAATTATTGGTTGCCTCCACTCTGCAGTGGTGACTTTGACATCAATGTTAGGAAGATCAGTTTCCAAATCAACTGACTCTGAAATGGGAGCGACAATCTCTGCTTTCTTGGAGGCCAATATGATACTCGGTCGTTCAATCTTCTAGACCGGAATGGTTCTCTTCGCCTGCATTTTTGGGTTACAACGCCGAAAATGCATCTACACATATATTTTCCTTGAGGAACCTTTGTCAGTTTGAAGTACTCAAATTACTTTGAAATATCTTGGATAACCTTAAGGTAGGCATCCATACATTTTTTTCTAATCATCGTAGTCTCCACAATACTGATTACCAACAAGTTACGAATCGCATTATGCTTGCATGCGTTTTGTTTACTGTTTTTCCAACCAGAGTTTGGATATGAAGGCTCAATATTCAGCTTCATTGTCGGATGATGTGAATCCTAGTCGGAATGATTTTCTGATGAGTTATCCTGTTGGAGACTGAAGATGAACTCTGACTCTGAATCCTTTATTGGATGAAGATCCATTGACATGAAAGATCTAGTTCTCGCTTGGAAGGATCATGTATTGTTCAAGCTCAAGAGCTAGCTCAACTATGAAATCGACGAGCAGTTGCAATTTTGCAGTTGTCGTCTTTTATAGCTGACGTTGTGCTCGCTGAGTTCAATGAACCACTTTGACAACCTTCAGGATTGATTGGTATTATGCATAACAATACAAAGAGGATGGTTAGTTAGTATAACAATGGATTAATGAGCTTTCTCGCTGAGGTGAAGACAACCAATAATTTTTTTTCAAGCATTGAATAGCGTGTTTTAGTATCTTTCATCTGTTTTCCGGTGTAGAAGATGGTTTTCTGCTCTCCTTGGTATTCTTTGATCTGGACACTACTAACAAAGTGCGAGGAAGCCAAAATGTAAAGGTACAATGTGTATCCTTTATCGGGTTGGGACAGCACATGTGGTGTTGTCAAATACTATTTGAGTTGTTTAAACGCTTCTTCACACTTCTCATCCCAAATAAATTTCTTTTTCCCGTGAAAAGGGTAGTAAAAGGGTAAGCACTTGTCGAAAGATCGTGAGATGAATCGGTTTAGTGTTGCAACCTATCTAGTCAAATGTTTCACTACTCAACTATTGTTGGGGCTTCGGAGATCGAGGATATTCAAACACTATTTTGGACTGGCTTAAATACCTCTCTGGGTGAAGATTTATCCCAATAACTCACCAAAAGTGACTCCGAATGTGCATTTGTCGGATTAAGATTCATGCAATATTCGTTTAGAGTGTGGAAATGTTCTTTCAAGTGTATAACATTATCGGTTGTAATCAATGATTTGACAAGAATGTCATCAATATACACCTCCCTTGTGACTCCAACATTATTGGAAAACATATTGTTGACTAATTATTGATAGGTTACTCCTTCGTTTTTCAGTTAGAAGGGCATCACCTTGTAGCAATAAGAGTTGTGGTTTGTGGTAAAGGCAGTTTTCCCTATCGTCGAGGCGAGATGCATCATGATATGATTTTATCCAGAGAATGCATCCATGAATGTTAGAATTACCGGTAATCGAGTTCTGATGGCATCTCCTCGTGATGAAGTGCTCGACGATCTCTTTGTTGTTAAACCTTTGTTGGTGATGCTTCCTATTGATTAGTAGTAATTGGCTCCATCAGCAGTTTGAATGCATCCTTACAATTACTTTTGGCTCCTATCTGATTGTATCCATAAAACACATCCATGAATGTTACATTACCACCGATGGATGCATCAGACCGTTGATTGAGCAATTTACAGTCCGAACTAAGTATAATTTTCCACATGAATCAAATCTCACAATTAATTCGCCAAAACCGAATCTCAAACTGGGTCTTTAAATACATATATTATCGTTCTCAAATCCACAACCCAAGTCATAATCACCACCCAACCTTTCTAATAACTTGAGACACACCAGACTCTAGGTGATACGCCCTAGGTCGATATGTTGTCCCTGAATGCATTTGAGGATGGTATGAGGATAATCCTAAGCCTCTTGGTCACTTGTAGACCCAACAAAAGGTATATTAAGCCCAATGCCTAATGCTAGAAACGATTCAAAGAAGATAGGCGGTGGAACCTCCGAATGATGATCAGTGTAGGACCAATGAAGAGTGTAAGAACTCGACACATGAACTATTTATGCCCTTCACAACACAATTTGATGATAGAATGGTCACACAACAGTTTGCGGAATAACCCTTGATACACCGGTTTGATTTTTAGATACTACACACTAAGAAATCGAAATGTTCCAAAGGAACAAGGAGAATTACTCTCAACAAAAAAAGTTTTCTTAATCAATGGTTTGATTATTTCGCGTCTCTTAGGCCTCTTTTTATAGTCTTACAATTTGTAGAAACCGAAAAGACTTAGCTAAAAACAAGACATAGAAAAATGCTGACTAAATTATTGTTATGACTGAAACTTGGACTGCCCCTTGGCCTCCCACGACCTTGACTTCCCCTGGAGCTCTCTTGGTCTTCTATTTATGAAAAATGGGCTAATAAATCACTTTTGTAAGGCATGGTCGAAATCCATTTCCAGAAAAACAAAGCAACTTCTTTTGGATCCTTATTTCGATCCAAACCAAATAAAAAAAGGCAAACTGATCCAAAACGTGTTCCTTACATTCTCTGAGTAGTTTGGCCCATGAATATGTCTAAGAACCTTCAAGAGATGGGATTGGTTGATCAGAAATGAGGTTAGCCATTTCCAGCTTCTCGGGTGGTCGAACCAGCTCAGAAGATCGAACATGCTTGCTCAGCTCGTCCAGGTGAGTGTCAGTCCATATAAGCTCATCCACGATCGTGTCAGTCCAGCTCACTTGAGTATTCAGCTCATCCAGCTCACCAAGCTCATCTACACTCACTTCAGCTGGTTTCATCTTGTCCTCAGTGTCATCAGCTGGTCTTAGCTCGTCCAAGGTTGCATAGCTGATCAGGGTCGTATCACTAGGGGCTACTGTTGGAGACGGATTTCACCCTGGTCCTATAATCCGGTACAGTGCCCTAAAGATCCACAAAAAAAACAATAGGCCTCGAAGGTCTGAGGCCCATACCTATCTCAAGAGACGGCCACACCGAGCTGACATATTCAAATTACGGTGTAACGTAGGTCAAAGCATTAAAGATGGCCATAAAGACGCTTGGTACTCACCGGAGACCACGTCATTGTTACATTCACTCCAAAAGACATATAAGAGAAAGACCAAGCATAAGAAGAGAGGGACCCAAATTCTTCTAGAGCAATAATATACTTTCAATACTTACATACATCTTTGTTCTTAGATACCATATGTATCCATACTAGTTTTCTACTTATATTATCAATCAGAACCACTTATGTATACAAAATCATCAATATACAATATTTTATACATTTATTATTTTACATGTAATCAATACCTTAAACATAGTTTCTCAAGTGAATTCTGAGATCTGTCAAAGGTCATCTCAAAACTTGGAGTTTATCAAAGTGTTTTGCGCTAAACTTCCACTGCTTTGTCGTTTGGAACGTGCATTTGGAAACCAATTTTTTGAATCCATGAGTCCTTCTTTCGGACCTTGAGACATCTTCTATAGATCGGTTGCGGAGGCTACTTGTCAGATAAACATAGAGTAATGCTTGACGAACCCCGTAGATAAGCCATGAAAATCATTCATGGAGTCCTCAGACAGCCTGAAGAACCAAGTCAGAGCCGGTCTGTTGAGTCTTTCTACGAACAGATGATAGTATATGTCCTCCTTCTCCTCGTCGGTAAAGTGTGCTCTTCCTATGGTTATGTTCAAGGCAATCAAATGATCAGTAAGATTGGCTATGTAGATTTTCCATTTGGAGGATACTAACATCAATAATCTTCTTGGTAAATGAGGTTATTAGGATTGTTGTGAGGACACATTTGATCTCAGAGTCCAAACTTGTTACTTTGTGGATTTTTTTTTTTTTTGAATTATACAGAGGTATCCTGGCCCCACAGAAGTGGGTCCAGACTAGCCCCGCCGAAGCGGGTCCTCTGTCGCTGGCGATGCCCAAATTTTAATCCCCCGGTGGCCAGCGCGGATCGAACCCGGGACCGTATCGAGGCCGAAGCTCCCTCAAGTACCACTAGGCCGTCCTCGCTTGGTTACTTTGTGGATTTTTTAGGTGATGTCTTGCATCGTATTTGGTAGATCAGTGGTTTTCTAGTTAGTTACTTGTTCGGCTTCCTAATCTGTGAGATTGTTGGTACGAAAGACCTATCTTTGCAATGTATCTTCTCTGGTGTCATCAGCAGCAAGTGGCGTAATGGCGTTGGTAATGAAACTTAGGTGCTCATTCATCTCTTAATTTGTGGCGCCTTGTTGAGAAAGATGTTCCATCATGGTCTTCAACATCTCCATCATGGTGGCGATATTTGTAGCCGACAGGGATATTCATGTGATGGTGACATTATCTCTTGACATGGTTATCTTTCTTGGTGTTACTCTCTAATTTCCCACATATGGCGACAACTGTTTAATGTGAATTTACTAAATACTGGATGTGTGTACACGAATTCAATGGTCGGTTATTTGAAAGACGTTTTAGTGACGATCAAAGACGATTACAAAAAGGATTTAACTAATAACTTATGAAAAGGTGATGTTTTCAGAGAAAACAAGGTAATCAGAGAAAACTCTAAACTTGTGCCAGAAATTGTCTGTTTGTGAATGTACTTCTCGTTCCTCAGCCTTCTCCTTATAAACAAGTTCTCTTTCCTTTTCTTCTTTAAGTCGGTAAAGACTTATGGCGACTTGAACTCTAATGGACCGAGTTCTGTTTACTCTGTGGATCTTATTTGTGGAATGTAATCCATCTCTAACAGTAATTCAGATTTTTCGAATAAAATATCGATTAATTCAAAAAATTTAAAATATTTTGGATAAAAAGATATGGATAATTTGGTTTATTCAGTTAATTCATTTTTATAAATAATATTGTTAGGTTTTTTCTTATTGTAAATCTATTTCAGAAATATAAACTTTATTTTTCAAATTCGGGTATCGATTCGGTTCTTGATTCATTTTCATTTTTTGGTTGTACATATATAGGATTTGTGAAGATATTTTGAAATTGTTTCCATTTTTGTTTTGTTTTTTGTTTTATTTGGTACGGTTGAGTTCTCCGGTTCTGAATAAATATGCACAAGCCTATGTGTACATGTCAATTTCATTTTTAAATTGTGATAGTCTCTTGGTATGCACTTAATTTATTTATTTTTTGACATAGGCATGCACTTAAATTAGACCTTAGTTATATATAAATTTAGGGAAAATGCTCTTGATTTGGCGGGAAAATGTCGTCAAATGGCAATAGGTGATTCCTTTTTGTTTGTCCGTGTTTTACTTAAATCTTCTAAAATATGCTCCAGATCAGTTGATCACTGTCACATTATTTTCTTTATTTGATTATTATTCTTTAGATTCTGGGAGCATTGATTACTGAGACGCTGCAGTCGGAGTAAGCTCAGTTTGGAAGAAAGCGAAAAAAGGAAACTTATCTTTTTCTCACAGTTTTTTTTTCTGTTACTATATAACTTCGTTATATTGTTGCCAGAAATGACCCTTTTTGGTTAAACCTTCAGATACATTTTGATAAATTAAAGTAAATTAAAGAGAGAACGATTTATATGTGGCACATTAGAAATGAGAACAAGAAATTTCTTTGAAGCACACCTATAGACCTGTTTGATAATATATACCTTATTTGCGTGCAGAACATTAAATCTACAAACAACAAAACTTACGTCAAGTTACATTGTTTAATTGGTGTATATATATATATATATGTTCTTTGTTACTAATTAATATATTTATAAATATATTTATTTATTTTATTAAGTAGAATAGTAAAACTAAAATTAGTACTGACGAATACTATAGTGATCTTCACATGGTAACTTATTTTTTTCCTTGTTGAAGGAATGGTGCTTTTTTTAAAGGGATGGTATTAGGGATATTGAGTTGTATATACACAGCACAACTGAATTTTATTGGGTAACCATAACAAAGTTTTGGTTATGATATAGTACATATTAATCTTAAAATAACGATAATGCCCTTATTTGCACCTGAAAAATGATATATGCCGATGTGTCTTCTTCTACGCCACCGGAACAGTTTCGTTCACTTACAAAATACCCATAAACACCAACGCAACAACAAATCTATTTCACTTGACACGATTGTGAGTCACCGACTAAGAAAAAATATAGGGAATTTCAAAGAGTGG
>CAJHQQ010004400.1:0-28997 GCA_905132885.1 Moricandia moricandioides | reverse complement strand
AAAAAACATATATACGATTTGGCCAAAGTTTTCGTCTGTTTATTAAAATTAACATTTCTTGTTAAATACTACTTAGGAATGTTTTGAACGTGTTAATCACTGCAAAAGTTAAAGCCGCGGATGAAACTGGTGAAGACATCGTTTTTTTACAAATATTTATAAGAGGTTAACTAAGAATCTAAAATGGTTGATGACCAAATTTCTAAAAGGCTTGATTGATTGGTAACCAATTTAATACGGTTGGAAGAATTAAGTTAGTCTTCGTTTTCTTATGTTTATCATGTTGGATAATTCTAAGCTCGTGGAAACTTAACATATTATTAGATGTTTAATATGGTAAGAGATAAACACAAAAAGGAAATCTAGAATAAGAAAATGAAGTTTTCTATTAGATTAGGTTTGTTGTTTTCCATATCCCACATGTTTAAGGGAATTGTCCTTCACTATAAATATAGACCTTATGGAGAGATGTTCCATAAGAGACTAGGAGAAACATTGAGAGCTTTAGTTTTGAATAGTTTCTAAAGCAATAAGAAAAGTTGTTTTTATTATCCTTTGTTATAAGAGATCCTTCAATTGGTATCAGAGCTTAAGTTAAAGCTTCGATCAAGCTTAAGTTGAAGCTTCGATCCTGGTAGCTGTGAAGCAAGAGTTCACGACACAAGATGGTTGACGTGAATAGGGCTCCACGCGCGAAGGACCTTGGATCCGCATCCATCCAATGTCCGATGCTGAACTCGACAAACTACACAGTTTGGTCGATAAGGATGAGGGTGTTACTCCGTGTTCATGATGTGTGGGACACGATAGACCCTGGTTCGGATGATCAAAAGAAAACGATGTTGCGATTGCTCTTTTGTTTCAATCCATTCCCGAAACTTTGATTCTCCAGGTTGGAGAACAAACAGCATCAAAAGACATCTGGGACGCCATCAAGTCACGACACCTTGGAGCTGATCGGGTAAGGGAGGCGAGACTTCAGACATTGATGACGGAGTTCGACAGGTTGAAGATGGATGATAGTGATACCGTGGATGACTTTGCGGGAAAGCTATCAGGGTTATCATCCAAGGCAGCCTCGTTGGGAGAAAACATAGAAGAATCCAAGATGGTTAAGAAGTTTTTGAAGGGTCTTCCAAGACATAAGTATATCCAGATCGTAGCGTCGCTTGAGCAAGTCCTAGAACTCAACTCACGGGTTTTGAGGACATAGTTGGAAGGATAAAGGCGTATGAGGAGCGTGTAGAGGAAGAAACTCAAAAAGAAGACCAAGGGAAACTTATGTTTTCGGATAACAATCACCATAGTCAGAGGAACTATGGAGATTTTTGTGTTAGAGGTAGAGGACGCAATGGAAGAGGCAGAGGTCGAGGTAGGTTACATAACCAAAGTCATGTGTCACACACCGAAGACAAAAACTCGAAGAAGGATCGTTCGAAGCTGATATGTTGGAGATGTGACAAGCCGGGTCACTATGCGAATTCATGTCCCGAGAAATCAATGAGGAATCAAGAAACCAACTTAAATGAAACACAAGAGGCTGATGCCCTCTATGTACACGAGGTGGTATTCTTGAATGAAGACAAGATGATTCCGAAGAATCTTGATATCGACAAAGGCAATGCAAGTGTTTGGTATTTGGATAATGGAGCGAGCAATCACATGACGGGAAACAAGGAATTCTTTTTGAGTTTGAATCTCAACACCAAAGGGAAAGTGAAGTTTGGTGATGGATCGTGTGTTGATATCGTAGGAAAATTGGTTGTTACCTTTGTGTGCAAGACTAGAGAGAAGAAGACACTCAAAGACATATACTACATACCCTACCTGAAGCATAACATATTGAGTCTTGGACAAGCAACAGAAAACGGATGTGAGGTTAACATGAAAGATGTCTACTTAACACTCACAGATTCATGTGGCAGGTTGCTTGTACGTGTAACAAGATCTCAAAACTGTCTCTACAAGACCCCGATAGAGATTAGCTATCCGCAGTGTTTACATGTCAGAGATGAAGATGCAACATGGAGGTGGCATGCTCGACTAGGACATATAAGCTTTGGCGTGATGAACAACATGGTAAAGAAGGAGATGGTCATAGGAATGCCGAGTGTAACACACGAAGATAGCGTGTGTGACGCATGTCTAGCAGGGAAGCAGAATATACACTCATTCTTAAGTGTAACACACGGAGAAGGCATGTGTAACACATGTCTCGTAGGGAAGAAAATCAGAGACTCACTTTCGACTAAAGCCATGTTTCGTGTGACAAAACCATTGGAGTTGATCCATGAAGAGGATCAAAAGCCATACGATTGTCTCATATCGAAGAAACCTAATATCGAGCACTTGAGGATATTCGGTTGTGTAGCACACACGAAGATATGTGTGACTCATATGAAGAAGAAAAATGAGGTATTATATCGGTTCAAAAGGTTTAAGGAAAGCATTGAGACCTTTTACACCGATAGAGGAGGAGAGTTTACCTCATCCGAGTTCAATCTATCACAAGAATGAGTTGAATCCATGGTAGCCGAGTTGGAGTTTACCACAATAAACAAAGCATGGGAGCTTGTAAAGAAAAGAGAAGAAGATCGAGTTTATGTGTTACACAAGGCTTTGTATGGGTTACGCCAAGCACCTAGAGCGTGGAACATAAAACTCGATCAGGTCCTAAAGGAGATGAGCTTTAGGAAGTGCACATCAGTGTATCGCAAGAATGAAGGAGGAGACTTCTGGTTGTGTGACACAAAGATGGAAGTGTGTAACATGACTCACGATGAACCAGAGATAAATGCTACGGATTTCAGAAGAATCATAGGATGTTTGAGGTATCTGCTTCACACAAGACCTGACGTGTGTTACGCAGTAGGCGTACTGAGTAGATACATGCACAATCCGAGAGACTCTCATGGACAAGCCATCAAACACATATTGCGGTATGTGAAAGGAACAACAAACTTTGGTTTGTTCTTCAAGAGAGATGGGTCAAGGAGTGTCGTTGGTTATAGTGACAGCAGTCACAACATTGATGTCGATGACGGGAGGAGCACGTCAGGACATGCATTCTATTACGGTTCATCACTAGTTACTTGGACATCGCAGAAGCAGCAAACGGTTGCATTGTCATCATGCGAAGCAGAGTTCATGGCAGCAACAGAAGCAACAAAGCAAGCTATATGGATCAAGGAGTTGTTGAGTGAGATACTAAGTGAAGAAGGCGAGAGAGTCAGACTTAGGATCGACAACAAATCAGCCATTGCTCTAACAAAGAATCCGGTTTTCCATGGAAGAAGTAAGCACATACTTTCAAGATATCATTTAATTCGAGAGTGTGTGGAGAATGGGCAAATCGAAGTTGAGCATGTGCCAGGTGTTGAGCAGAAGGTCGACATCCTAACCAAGCCATTAGCAAGGATTAAGTTCAAGCAAATGAGGAGCTTAATCGGAGTTCAAGAAATTGATCTCCCTAATTCAAGTTGGAATTAAGGGGGTGATTGTTGGATAATTCCAAGCTTGTGGAAACTTAACATATTATTAGATGTTTAATATGTTAAGAGATAAACACAAAAAGAAAATCTAGAATAGGAAAATGAAGTTTTCTATTAGATTAGGTTTGTGTTTTCCATATCCCACATGTTAAAGGGAATTGTCATTTACTATAAATATAGACCTTATGGAGATGTGTTCCATAAGAGATATAGGAGAAACATTGAGAGCTTTAGTTTTGAATAGTTTCTAAAGCAATAAGAAAAGTTGTTCTTATTATCCTTTGTTCTAAGAGATCCTTCATATCATTGATCCATGTTTCAGTTTTTTTTTTTTTTTTTGATAATCCAGGGTTCTCCGCTTCGCGGGTCATTCCCTTGGCCCGGTCAGACAGCGGTCCACTTCACCCGGGAGGGTATTAACCTGGGCCGAAGCCCAGTACCACTAATGGTGATATGGAAAAGGAAGTTCGCTTCCGGCTAGCGTCGAACCCGGGAGCATGACAATTGCCCTCCAAAACTCTAACCAGTAGAGCTATCTCATCCCGTTTCAGTTTCAAATAACAGGTTTGTGTAAGTTCGCATTAAATATTTGTTTGATTATGTAGACGAAGGTGATCTTCTCTTTACTTTTTTCCTGGTGTGTTTTCAGATGAAGGTGCTTCAAGATTCTAGAGGCGTGGCTACCCATTCGTGTTGACTGTCTTGTTGGTGGCTCAGTTTTTAGGTCAGCGGTTTCGTCCGTTTAGACCTAGTCTTCGTCGTGGTGTGTTAATTGGGTTCTAGTCCATTTTTGAATTGAGAGAATTAATATTTAATTGGGTTCTAGTCTATTTTTGATATGCATGAAGTCATTCGCTTTTATTGGTTAACATCAAACCGGGTCTAAACTGGTTGTTGGTTTGTTTTTATGTATTGTGTTAATATTTTAGTATTTTATTGGTTTTAATCAAAAATACAAAAATATTTTTAAATTAAAAGCTGTTTGTAAAATAATTATATATTCCATCTAATTGAACTGTCGTAATAGCTTATGTGTATATTGATATACTTTATCAGAAAATATGTGTATATCCATATTATTATATTTAAACTATTTGTACAAATTATGGATTTTTTGAAACCAAATGTATTTTTTTGAATGAATGTTAAATTTATTCATATCAAAAAAAAAAATTATTTACAACTTGTGTGACTTTGTTTTTGAGAAAGAGCTACTTAAAGTACTAAACAAACCTCAGGTACTTCATCTATCAAGAAGCAAACCATATACTCATCATATGCGTGAATTTATATCGTAAAGAAACCAAATGTATATCAACTGTGTAAATTATTGTTGCACTTGTTTTCTTTACACATTTGATTAAGTTCATTTAGTTAATGCGAAATTGATAATATGTATCAGTAGAGTATAACTATGCGTGGTCTGAAGTAAAAAGAAAAACTATGTTCAAGCGGTTTGATGTCCAGTTTGATTTTGAAACCATGAAATTATCATTTAAAATAAGTTAACATAACCTGGCAGTATATATGAAGGCAAATAAAACACCCACTTGAATACACATCCCTTTATTAATGCGCAAAAGAATATTACATTTTTTTCAAAAAAAAGAATAAAACATACTCTAGTATTAATTATTTATTTATGCTTGCGTAGTATATAAATGCATACGTATGATGTATAAATACAAACTTTGTTTCATAGACTAGATTCACATCCCACGTTGCAGATGCAACTATGACCACATTCAAAGTAATACTATACTCCAACCATATCGGATATATTCCAATATAAAGCATAGTCCAAACAGAAGCATCCAATATCTACCTATTATTCATATCATGTCGTAATTGAATATTCATGCTACAAAATAAGTCAATAACTATGCGTTTATTCTGTATGTTTTGCATTATTTTATCCGTCCGGTTGATTGGTTACTTGGTTATCACAAACCTCATATTTGCTGAAATCATTTAAATATTCATCGCTATTCGCTCGTGAAGCTACATAGCGATTTTAATTATAAATAAAATAAATAAACACAATGTAGTACGGAAGTGTTGATATGGTTCTAGTCCATTTTTTATATGTAATCATTCGCTTTAGATATTACATTTTTGATATGTAGTCATTCGTTTTAGATATTATATTTTGTACTGAAAGCTATAGATATTAGATTTTGTAGGAATCAAACTCTAAATCTAATATAATACTGTAAAATTGTTGATTATTGGACTAATGAGTTTTCATAAATATATTAGCTTACAAAATAAAATCAATTGCAAGGTTTACTTGTTATACATATATAGTGATGTCCATCGGTTATGAAAAAGTACACGGTGTTACATTACAATGTGATGTGCAATTTAATGTAGGATAAACATATCACGACATTTTATTTTACCATGTAATATCACGACATAATTTTACTAAAAAAAACACATCACGACATATGTGTGTACATGTCTACACACACATAATTGTGACAAAAATCCATAAATATAATTAATATGTTTCATTCATGCAAGTTGTTTTTAAAGACTCAACCCTGAAGTTAAGGCAACAAAATGTTATGTTGACATTCTGAAGAAATGACACAACCCGTTTCTTCTGGTCTTCATTGTTAGAGCATGATTATCCGGGGTTCTTAGGAGGGTTTCTTGCACTGTTCGCGTCAGTGGGGCCCATGAACAGTGCAAAAACCGCTTCTAAAAACTACTAAATAAGAACCGGTTTTAGAGAGTTTCTTACACTGTTTGCAGGCCCCACTGACACGTGACGGCCCGCAATTGGTTCGTTTTTTAATTTTCTTTTTCTTTTTTTTTAAGCAGCAAAAAAAGCAAAAAAAAAAAATTTAAAAACCCCTATTAGGAGTTCTCCTTACATTCCCAGTGTTGACTTAGCTGACTATACATGTAACATGACTTCAGAGCACCAAGCGAAAATATATCAAACTTGAACTTTCGGTTCTCAGTAAAGTATATACTCCCTCTGTTTCTAAATAATCCATATTTTGATTTTTTCACACATATTAAGAAAAAATTAATATTTAACAATCAATGTGCTAATTTTTTAAAATATAACAATTTTCCATAAAATTTAACCAATAACAATTCAATAAATTAAAAATTACCAATTAATATTTCTAGGAAACTTAAAAATCATTAATAAAAATACATAGAAAATTGAAAATATTGATCTTTTAGAAACAAAGAAAAATCCCAGAATATACATTATTTAGAAACAGAGGGAGTATTATCTGCTTTTAATTTTTCTTTTATAAGATAATGGTTACTAATTTTTTTAAAAGTCAAATCAGAGCTAGACTTCTTGGTTTGGACAGAAACTATGCTTCATCCCTTCCCCTTATCACGACTTCTCAAAGACAGACCAAACCGCCAAACATTTTTATCGCGATGGTTTGAGCATTTTCCCAACTAAGATCTTATCAAATATCTTCTTCTTGCTTCACAATTTTTTTTCTTAGTTAGTTATTTAGCTGGCTATACCCTTGTAGTATTACTCTTTTGTGAGAATTAATCAGCAATGGTATTTAAAAAAAATTAGAAAAGTATAATAGTATGTGACAAATATGACCAAAAACCTATAGCTATTTGGAATAAAGTTTATAACCTAATAGCTAATGGGTAATAAAAAATCGTCTTGTGGCCTTTATATTCTTAGGACCGGTCTTGGTTGTATGCTTTAATTTTACCTATAAAAAGTAACTCACATGTATGATTCGTGTAAAGAATATAGATAGCTCATTAGTCGTGGGATAGAACAAATCATACAACTTTATAATGATATTGTATATCAATAAATAAACAAAATTAAGTTGGCAGATATTTTAAATCTGTCATAACTCTCATTTAGACATTAGTCTCTTATATTTTTATTCTATTATTAACATTTCATTACGAAGACAATTTTCTAATATAAAATACATTTTCGGTGTATAGATTAAAAATAATGCGTCTGGACCAAAATCCTACAATGTCTGTGGTAACTGGATATCTTCAATGAAATTCAGCTTATATTACAATTTATCAAACCAATAAAACTTATTAAGCGGATAATAATAGATCTCACTAGTTTGACACAATTTGATTCACACTAGTCTTTTACAAAAAGAAAAATGGGTCCAAATCAAGAGAAATTCCTAAAAATACCATAAATTAAGTAGTACTTTGCAAAAATATATATTATCTTTACATTTTAGTGATTATTATTTAGGGTTTAATGTTAAAAGAGTATGGTGAGTTTCTAAATTTTTTATAAATATTTAGGAAAATTATTTAAGTCTATTTTCATAAAAAAAAAGTATTTTTGAAAATAGTTATTCACTAAAAGTAAATTTACAAAGTGATATCAAATTTAGAAATTTAGATTAGAAATAAAAAAAAATTCTCAGATCTATATGATATTGATCATGACCGTATATGATTGCGTCGGGTTAGGCCATCTCCAATCCACTATACTATTTTGGCGTATAAACTATACCATTTAGTGTAATTTTCTTTAGTGTCTCCAATCCATTATGGAGTTAATGATTGGAGTTGCCTTTACAACCATGAGAAACAAATACATCATATATGTCTCTTATGGGAGGATATTAAATTGGGGTTCTGTCAGAAATAAAAATAATAAATTATTAAAACTTAAGATATTTAACTAAATCAAAATGGTTAGAAAACTTAAAGAAAAATTTTCAAAAATATCATAAGTTAAGTATCACGTTACAAAATTACACATTATAAAAATATATTAAGATTTGGATTTACATTTTAATGATTATTATTTAGAGTTTAGTGTTAAAAGGGTGACGTTGAGTTTCTAAATTTGTTTATAAATATCTTAAAAAATTAATTAAGTTTATTTTCATCAAAAAGTTAAAGTACTTTTGAAAATAGTCATTCATTAAAAGTAAATTTACAAAGTGATATCAAACCTACGGTAAAAATTAAAATTTTCCAAACTTAAAGTCATTAGTGGGTTGACATACTTATTTACGATTTCTAAATAGGATGTAAAAGCATGTCATATAAAAACTTTTCTCTACTCTCTCTTCTACCTCTATTTTATTTTCTTATTTTTTCCTTTTTCTTTAATTACATAGATACTCAATGAGTATCACTATTGGAGTTGCTCTTAGAAAAATAATTTCTAGCAAAGATTACTTACACACTTACATAAATTTTCATGTTTGGGAATCGGAGAAAATAATCAAAGTTGGTCTAGAGTGCAACACTCAAGCGACCACTTAGCATATTTCTCCGTTTCAAAAAACTACATATTCTAATATTTTTACGTAGATTAATATACTGTTTATTTAAAAATATTAAATTTTAATTATAAATGTATTATTTTTAGATTTTAATAATCAATAGAAATTTAATAAACATAATTAAATTTAATTTTTTTACAGTTTACCATTATTATTTAATAAAATTTATAATGAAAGTGTAAAACATAACTTTTAAAAATAAATATTTTTTTATAAAACATGGATCTTTTTGTAACAAAAGAAAAAAAACATATTAAATTTCCATTACAATGCCTTGTTTTGTGTTTATTTATTTCTTATAACTTTTACCCAATAAAATGCAACAAACATAATTAATTTACTGAAGTTTACCGTTTACCAGTTACTTAATAAAAATATACTGAAAATATAAAAATGTATATTTTAGAAACAAATATTTTTTTCTAAAATATGGATCTTTTTATAAAAGGGTGAGTATATTTTTAGAAGAAATATAATTTTTTTTTTTCTATTAAGAACTTTTGTTAGTATTTTTATGTAAATATAGTTCGTAATTCTTTTGATAACAATAATATTTTGTTCTAAAATGTACTCTTGTTAATAAAATTTTAGTAATAAATATATTATTAAATAATAAGCTTTTTAAATGTAAAATTTTGCATTGGCAAACTATTTTACTAAAATTATGACTGATTACAGAGAAATTTTTATGATAACATTAACTAATTTTGCTATGTAGTTAACTTAATAAAATTATGTTTACCTATCATAATGGATTTGAAATAGTTTATAAAAATTTAAAGTGATTTATATCATATATATATATATATATATATGATATTAGATAAAACATAAAGACATGTTGTAATAGTTAAATCAGGTTTTGGTTTCAAAGTACCCAGTTCGGATAAGCTAGGTAGCGACTTTGCTTTATTTTTCCTTCTTTTTTTCTTTGTTTCTTGCATTTTCTTTTTTCTAGATATCTATGTACTTTACAACCAATAAACTCAAAATATTTAATATAAATTTCTTTTTCAAAAAAAAAATTTTGTGTCTAGGGCATTCAAAAACGTTAGACCTCGCACTTACTAGAAAACTATATATATATATATATATATATATATATATATATATATATATATATATCGGTACGTATATTTATATTGATATATATATATATATATCGGTATATTTATATTGATTAAGATGAATAGGAAAAAAACGGGAAAAGCATGTGACCGGCAGAGCTGTCGTTCATGTGAAAGTTAGAAAATAAAAAAATTGGCCCGCAGTATGCAGTCCTATTATTGTATTCAACCTGCTTTGTGGTGCAGTGTTTGTGTGTTTCTCTTCTTGGTGGCAGTTGAAAGAGACAAGCATTGTGATTTGTTGCTTGGTGAATATGGTTATGGCGGGTATTGATTGTCCGCTTGGCTCCTGTTTGGAGCAGTTTCGTTTCCCAATATTTCCTTATGTATGGAGTGAATTGGATGAACATGTGTGGCTGGTATTGCAAGGATTCTCCTCCCGGCTAACGCTCTTCCTTGCCTTTAGTGCAATGGTTGTGACTCTTAGAGTTACACGAGATGCAATCGTTCAAGAAACTCATGAAACCGTTGTGATGCGATTTCTAATGTTTACTTGTTGTGATTTGTATTTTCATTCTATCTTAGATTTTATTTGTTTCTTATCTCATTGGGCTCTTTGTAGCTTTGTTGTACTCTCCTTTCATGGAGCTTAAAACTCCTCTAAGTTTAATACAAGTTGGTTTGATCAAAAAAAAAAAAAAAAAATTGGCCCGTGAAGAGACTGTCGAGTAAAGTTTATGAATAGTACAAAAATTATTGAGATTTTCTTCTGCATATTCTTGGTCCACTTCACTATGGGATATGTTAAATTGGGCCATATATACATCAATTACTATATGCACTGATGATATGCTTATTTATTCTATTTAATCAGTTAGTTATTTGGCACGAGTGACATAACTTTTAACATTTACAAAAAAATATTGGAAAGATAATTGGAGAGAATATTTGGATAGTTAATTAAAACATGGTGTGTTCCACCTAAAAAAAAATCAAGCCATGGTACGTAGATACAGTGTCAACCATAACTACATATAGCAAGGCCAAAAAGTGATGAAATCTGATTAGGACGTCATACATCTACGGCCCAACCGGCAAAAATAGCTGTGGAAACAAAGCATATCATGACGTCTCCTGCATATGATTTCAGGAGATTGGATTTACTATCTTTCGCGGGTTCGAATGTCTCAGTTTTTGGGTCCATCATTTCTTTCACACTGCGTCTACCGCATGTAGAATGAGATTTTAAAGGCAACATGCTTCGCGAATACTTTTTTGTATGGACATGTCACATAAGGCATATATATAATTTTTGAAACCAAAGGTCTACTTCTTTTTCCTTTTTTTTCCATGGAGAATGATGTGTCGGGTTTGCAAATAAAATTTTGTTGGATATTTAGGTGAATCTTTACAACAATTAAAGTGAAGCTTTGCAAATGACTTCTGAATTTTTGAAGATTAGAAGCAATTAAAAAATTTAAAATCTAAAGAGACATCAAATAATTAAGCTATAGTAAGTAAGATATCATAAAGATACATGTATTAGGAAAAATGTTATGGTCTACAGTTAAACCCATCACACCTACATCTCTTCTATGATATCATTAACCACTAAGCTACTTAAGCACTTGTGAAATTTGTAACCAATAATTTTGTTAACTAAATGAAATCCGGAAACCTAAGCTTTCTTGGCTTCTCCTCAAGGCCGCCTCTGCAAATGCTTAGATGAACAAATGCAACTGTTTGTGATTGTAACTACTAGTGATAAACCGTTGCGACCTTTGGTGATACAAAATTGTAATCGTTGGTAATTAAAACTTTTGGTGATGAACCATTGAGACTTTTGGCTAACCATTACAACTGTTGATATGAATAGTTATAATGTTTGGCTAACCATTACAACTATTGGTGCTAACAATTTCAATCCTTCATACTCTATATAAGGAGTTGTTAGCATTGACAAATGATAACTTGAATCACAACTTGTACAACTTGAACAAGAGAGTGACATCAAAACTAACAAATAGAAAGAGAGAGAGAGAGATTCATTGTTCGAAGATCATCAAAGATCTTTGAAAAAACACATAAAAGCATCAAAACTCTATTTGTTATTCT
This sequence comes from Moricandia moricandioides, assembly GCA_905132885.1. Lineage (NCBI taxonomy): Eukaryota > Viridiplantae > Streptophyta > Magnoliopsida > Brassicales > Brassicaceae > Moricandia > Moricandia moricandioides. Next base: position 17,039 of record CAJHQQ010004400.1, on the reverse strand, counting down.
TGTATCTTAGCCTAAAACAAGAATGAGACTTTGATTGTTTTATCCTACAAAGAGATTTCTCATTATATTAAGAAAGTTGTTAAGAAGTTAAATTGTGAGATTATTCTCCAATGAGAACTCCTATGGATGCGAGTGTGAAGCTTGTGACTTATAAAGGACAATAAATATCACAACTCGAGTATTTGAACGGAACCATAAACTATTTGTCATAGGTCCAATTTTCTCTATGGTAGAAGAGTATTCTGATGCAAGTTTGATTACCAACATAGAAGATTATTCTTCTATAAGTTGTGGAGTGTTGTGCTTGGAGAGGTGCAATTTTATTGGCTTCTAAGAAGCAAACTTGTATGAAAGTTTTACTATAGAATAGGAATTCATAGCATTACCAGATTTCGGTAAATATGCATGTTGGCTAAAGAATTTCATTTACAAAATTTCATTGTGGCTGAAATAGTATCATCAGTTTATTTTTATGATAATGAATAAGTCCTAGTTAAGTGTATAACTAAGTGTATAATGGTAAGTCGCAACACCTAGCGCTAAATATAGTGTAGTATGTGAGTTGATCACTCACGGGGTGATTATCAAAGAATTTGTTTGGTCTGAAAGATATGTAGCAACACATTTGCCGAAATGATTAGCTATAAACTTGGTTATTGAGTTTGTTAAAGGGATGAGATTAAAGTCCATTTGAAATCGTTAATGGTGGGATTCCCAATTCCTCTATAATACGACGTTAGAGGCTTAATTCAATGTGGAAAGCCTACACATAAAGATTGAAGCACATTTTTTATATTATCTTAAGGTGTGTAATTGGACATGCAAGAAAGTATATGTGAAATATTATTCTTAATAAATACTTTGAAAAGGTGCATTTGCAGGTGCATGACTGAAAATATTTACCTATTCGAGTGTGAGGTGATACCGCTTCAATAAGATGGGACTTGAGTTTGTATGCATTCGTGAATGGATTGGGACATACTCCCTCCGTTTCATATTAAGTGTCGTTTTAGAAAAAAAAATTTGTTACAAAATAAGTGTCGTTTTTGACTTTCGATGCAAAATTTATTAATTTTATGCTGCAGTTTATTTTTCTATTGTTTGAAATATGGTTAGGTGTATAGCTAATTGTGTTTTTTATATAGAAAATATACAAAATTAATTGTTTTCGTAATCCGTGTGGAAAAACCTAAAGTGACACTTATAATGAAACGGAGGGAGTATGACTTATAATAGTGTCGGGTAAACACTTAGACTAGTGTGAAAACACGTGTGTGTATTATCTTCATGTGCTTAAAATAGGTTGAGGGATTCAATCAGTAGGACATCATGATTCTCGGACATTTGGAATGTGTAATACACTAAAATAAAAATTCAATTCTTAGTAATATTTTTATTTATGCATGAGCTTGATATATTTTTAAAATTTTAATGAAGCTATGATTACACTTAAATGAAAGATGAATTTTGGATATTTAAGTGAAATTTTGAAACAATTAAAGTGAAGCATTGAAAGTGTTTAGATGAACAAATGCAACTGTTTGTGATTGTAACTACTAATGATAAACCGTTGCAACATTTGGTTATAAACCATTTTAATCGTTGGTAACTAAAGCTTTTGGTGATGAATCATTGTGATTTTTGGCTAACCATTACAACTGTTGGTATTAATAGTTATAATGTTTGGCTAATCATTAAAAGTATTGGTGCTAACCATTGAAACCCTTCATACTCTATATAAAAAGTTTTGGCATTGACAAATGACAACTTGAATCATAAATTGTACAATTTGAACAAGAGAGTGACAACAAAAACTAATAAATAGAAAGAGTGATAGATTCATTGTTTGAAGATCATCAAAGATCTTTGAAGAAACACATATAAGCATTAAAACTATATTTTTTTTGTTCTTGTATCTTAGCCTAGAACAAGAATGAGACTTTGATTGTCTTATCTTACAAAGAGATTTCGCGTAATCCAAAGGCTTGGAATACGGTCGAAATACTCTTTAAAGAAAGCATGACGATTCAATCATTATCCAAGTATATAATTCATAACTTTCCGGGTTACAACCCTATTAACCAACAAAGTTCACATTAGAAGTTCAGATAAATAATATATAAATATAAAGAGATGTCAAGTATGATTAGTATGAGACCTTTTGGAAAAGAGTTTAAAATCAAATTTATGCGGATTTTATCTTTTAAACACAAAGTGAACAATATCGTATTAATAAACCTAAGATAAGTTGAAAAGGTTCATTAATTGGTATCAGAGCTAAGTTGATAAAAATATGTAAGAAGACCAAAATACTTTTCTTAAGTTCAAAGAAGACAAGTAACGATGGAAAGGAAAATGTATGTAGTAGAGATTAGTCAAAAATTCTGGAATTCTTAGTTGTGAGAAGAACATCTTAAAATGACTTTGTGATTAAAGGTGCTAGAGACTTGTGTCAAAATTTCTCTCTAATGATAATACAAATATTAGGTGGATATTCTAACAGTGATGTAATTAGGTGGTAAATGTCTTAATCGTGTTTCAAAGATTAGGTGAATGAAAGTATATTAACATGTATTCAAAAAATAAAACTGTTCTACATATGGATTGATTAACCATTATATACTATGGACACTTTTGATTTTTTTTTTTTGACAAAATATATTCAGAAGGAGAAGGATTCAAAGAAAAAAAATATGAGAAATGAGTTGTCTATTTCAGGTGAGACAACGGTACATCTCTCCCTCTTGTTGCACGTCGATGGGCCTGGAACTTGCATTTATATATGTCCTGAATTACATATATATATATATATATATATGATATTAGGCTAAAATCTGCGTCTCGCGCATTATAAATATTATGTATATGATTTATTTTTATGCATTATTATTAACTTGTGTTTTTTATAAATTATAAAATAATAAATATAGGTTAAATATTTCAAATTGAAATTATTCTAAGATAGTCATTAAAAATGTTTTTGTCGCAAAATAGTTTTCAATGAAAAAAATGACAAAAATAATTTTTATTAAAATGTAGAAATATACATTTATACCTCAAGATTTAACTAATTTAGATTTAAGGTTTAGAGTTATGAGGTGGAGTTTTGGAAGTAGAGTTTAAAATTAAAAAAATATATATTGAAATGTTTAAAATAAAAAGAGTTATTTCAGTCATTTATTCTTAAGGCCTATTTTATGGAAAAATATAAAAGTAGCTATTTGAGAAAATTATCATATTTAAAAACCAAATAATTACCACATATACATTTAACTTGGCGAGAACACATACATCAAAGTAATAAATTTTATTTATTTACAATTATTTTATGATAAATAAATCTAAATAATCACCTTTATCTATTTTATATGGTATGTTATTAAACTTAAATGATATTAAAATATATTTTTACTATATTTTCAGTATGTCTACATATTAAAGGAAATTTTCTACTTATACTTATTTGATTTTATGATTATTTGAATTTTCGTCGTAATTTATAATCTTTTATAAGAATTCAATGCACGTTTTGAAATTTAAATATTAAGTTCGCAATCTTTTTCAATGAAAATTTGAAATTAAAATATTTATATATTTTATATGGTATTTAGTTTAATTTAAACAATAATCAAATATATATATATATATATATATATAGATATATTAGTCTGAATATCTATTGAATAACATTTATGTTCATATAATCTTATGATTACTTGTATCTTATTATAACAAAAAATTTAACCCAATTGATCACAATTTTTTTTAATATAAGACTTTTACAAGTTTTTGATTATTTATAGCCATTTAAAAAATTAAAATATAACATATTCGCAAAAAAAATATTTTATATTATTATGGTGATGTTTAATTTATTTTAATAATATAAAATAATAGAGGATACGTAAATTGGTATAACTATTTATTATTCAAAAACAAATTTTGCTAGATAATTTCATAGCTTTTATGTACCGAAAGAAAAATAATATTTCTATATTAATAACCAGTTTATGATTAGTTTAATAAAATTTATATTATATATTTAAATGGATCAAATTATTTGTTTATTTGTTTTAAAAATATTGTAAAAATGACAAATCTAATATCTCAAATGTTATAATATTTTCAGATAATATATAAGAGATTATCATTATTTTTATTCTCCATTTACATTATTACGACAATGACATTATAATACTATTATTAATGTCACTACTTATTCCAATAATTCTAGATTTTTTTTTTGTCACAAGCAATAATACTAGATATTGTCAACAATAATGTATCTTTTCTTTTTGGGTCAAGAAAGCAATAATGAATTTCATATTCACACATGGACACCAAGGTAATTCGTAATTTTTCACATTTTTTCTTTTTAAGAAATGGCTTAAAACTTCATATATATACTTCACTCTCCTGCAGGTTTTTCCTCTCTAAAAAGGAGAATAATATATTAAGAAACCAAACATAACATGCACTAATTGGACTACAGGAATGTGATTCGAATCTCTTTAGAAGATATTATTACAGTCCATGGCGGAGACGTCTTTGTACAGGTCAAAGGTCCTAGATTTTGCGGTTATATAAAAGAACTGACTTGTTTATGAACCGAAAGAAACCGATCAAAATACTGAACGGGTTTCAAATTAAATTAACAGAATTTTAATTTCTTAGATATTTGAAAAACTCAAGACAAATCTTTGTTTATGAACCGAAAGAAACCGATCAAAATACTGAACGGGTTTCAAATTAAATTAACAGAATTTTAATTTCTTAGATATTTGAAAACTCAAGACAAATCTAGATCCAACGGAAAAAAAAAACCAAAATATTAATTTTTGAAAGATCAATTATATATTTAGGGTATGACTGTATAGTCATTTTGGAGTAAATTTTTTAGAGTATAATTGTTTACTCTATCTTCCACTAAATATTTACCAATCAGATTGAAATATTTTAACTACTTTTAGCTTAATATATCTAAAAATAGAGTAGATTATCTCACATGTTTTAAGTAGAATAAACATTTACTCTCATTTTCATTTTTTGTCTGTATTCTCTTTCTTCCACTTTATGTTAATCTTAATTACTCTGACAATTTCCAATCACACATTTAGTGAGAACATGTTTTCAAACTAAGGATTTAAATGTTTACAAACGGCAATTCTAAAATAAATTAGAAAATATGATAATTAATTATATAAATAAGTTCAGTTTTATTTAAGTATGCATATATATAGTTTATCTAAAGGATAATAAAAAAAATAGTTATTAAAATTTTATTGGACATGCATTTCAATTATTATTATCACATTTAAACATTACCCCCCACACCATTTATTTTACACTAAGTACACTTATCCTGTATAGTGCATTTATTTAATTATACCGGAGTAAAATTATACTACATTTTAGTTCAGTACTACTCAAATTCATATTACCACTCAGAGCCTAAAATCGAAATCGTATCAAATAGATTTGCAGTATAATTAATTGTATGTTGATACTACTTTTCAACATAAAGATTATAGCATCAATAATGCAGACACGTGAGTGTTCAAACAGAATTGTTTATTTTGGACCGTTTAATTTAAATATAATGGGGACAACCCTTTAATTTAGGATATGGTAGGAACATGTTACATAAAAATGCACATATTTATGCACATGTGACATGTATGTATACATGTATCGAGATATTTAGAAGGGGATCACAGGACAAACACTCGTGACATTGCCAGCTAGTGAGGATGACAAATGAAAAGAAATTGAAGAATAAAAAGGCAAATAAAAGAAAATAAAAACAAAAAGACAAAGAAACTTAGCAAAGGCTGCTTGTGTTCTCCAACTCACTGACTGCCCCATGCAATGATAAGACGATAAATGTGTCAGCCAAATATAAAAACTGAAACAGTTATTTTACGAAATAAAATAATACTAACAGCAGTATTCACACTCAAATTATTTGACCGTAGTATACAGAACAGAGACTTAGAATTGACTCCATAAATAACTAAAATTACCATTATAAATAGTACTATATCTTTTTTGTCAACATATAAATAATATATCTAATGTTCCACAATCCAAAAGAAAAATTAGAACTGCAAGAACTATGGAAAATATAATAATATAAAAAAAACTTCATTTTGAAACAATAACTATATTTCAGGAGGAATCCATTTATATAAACTATAAAGGCAAAATATTTTACAAAAAGAGAGCTGAGTTTAGATAAAATGCAACTATTTATTATTACTTTTCTGATACACTTAAATACTGAGAGACTACTTCAAATGGGATTTTGATGACGACACATGCATGCCTGAAAGATATATATATATAGCATGAACGTACTCTGATGAATGTAAAACCTTTTAATTTTATTTTCCTTAGCTAGAAACTAGGATGATGGATTCCATACGGTGGTGAACTTGTCGAACCACCACCAGGATTCACATTCATGCTGTTTCTATCGGCTGAATCCGATGAAGAGCCAACTCTTTCTCTACTACCATTCCCATGTTGCTGATGTTGTTGAAACCCACTCATGCTTCTTACGATCTGTCCAACTCCAAGAAAGTCTCTAGTCATGCTCTGCTTATCAGCGTTAAGTCCTTTGTTCGCTCCTCCGTACGGACCGAACTGAGAATCTACACTATTAACGTTGTTTCCCGTTGCGCCCGGGTTAGAGAAAGAGTTCATCAGGTCGTGAAGATTGCTCTCGTTTTCTCCGTACATTCCACTACCAAAGCTTCTTAGAATCGACGAGGCATTGTTTGTATTGTTGTTGTTGTTGCTGCTTGAGGTTGATGAACCCATTTGAGCAGCTTTCTGAAGAAGAGCAGTGGCTGACATGTGAGGTGCTGAACTAGGGTTTTGTATTGACGAGCTAAAGAGTGAAGGAACTGCTCCTGAGTTGATTCTGCCTGCTGAACTCATCAGATTGTTAGGGAAGAGACCAGTACCTCCTCCTCCAACAGCATTTTCACCACCATATTGGTTTGAAACCATATGATTTCCCGAAGAAACAGCAGCAGCGTTAGGGTTGCTTGTAGCAGAAGCAACTCCATTGTTTCCAGATAGGAAGCTTAGGTTGAAGAGATTGGAGGAAGGAGAATTATGGTTATCATTTGAGAACTGCATCAGACTCTGTTGAAAATTCATTTGAGATGGCTTGATGTTATTGTTAGCAGCCAAAAACCCTTGTTGTTGATGCTGAGGATGATGGTCTTGTTGATCATGGAAGCTAGGGTTTTGCTCTTGCATGAAGTAACCTGAAGCATTTGCAGCAAGGAGATCAGAGGAAGAGCGGGAGGCGTCTCCTCCACGTCCTCCGCCGCTTCCAAGGCGAAGAACGTCACTGGACTGATGATCAAGATTCTGTGGGGCCCCCATATGGGGCAAACCAAGGATCATGTTTGAAGTGTTGTTGTTGGAGTTGTTGGTGTTTTGTCCGTATGGAAAGTGGTGACTTGGCAAAGAAGTCAAAGAAGTTGGGTGTCTCGCACTCTCTTGAGCCAACGCGTCACAGAAGGCTCTATGCGTAATGAAACTGTCTCGCCTGCGTACATACCAAAAACAAGAAGAGTAATGTAACAACGGAATCTATTGGATCATCAGGTATATTTATAAATAAAATGATGAAATAAGAAGACATATTACAGTTCAGAAAAATAAAATTAAGAAGACATATTTTGGAAAAAGTGAAAGAAAAAATATTTATAAATATAGAGAGAGACTCTTCATGTCACGTAGCTTCAAATAGATTCGCGTGTAATTATTGGATCTTGAAAAATAGATAGATGGCTAGAAAGTCACTCTCCTACTCTATGACACATCATATTATTATTTCAGCTATGTGATTTTTAAACAGCTTAGGGCATGATTAATGGGAGCTCTTAAGAGGGGCTCTTGCACTGTTCGCGAGCCCCACTAACATGTGGATGTGGAGTCAATGAACAGTGTAAGAACCGCTTCTTAAAACTCCTAAATAAGAACCGTTTTTAGAGGGTTTCTTACACTGTTTGCGGACCCTACTGCTACGTGGCGATCCGTAATTGGTTCGTTTTTTAATTTTATTTTTTTAATTTTTTTTTAAAAAAAAAGGAAAAAGAAAAAAAAAAAAAAAAAAAAAAATAGGAACCCCACTAGGAGTTCCTTGGATAATCATGCTCTTACACACTACACACTCACATGCATTGATGCATATTTACTAATAATGCACGCATATACATAAATAGGAGTACAATGTTGTGTCACACTTCAACTATGATGATGTATGTGTCTATATGATTATGCATACGAACAAATGTATAAATCTACCTATATCAGTATATATATGCAGTAAGTAATGAACATAAAAATTATTCAATTCCGACCAAATATTATGCGTAAGATTTGCTCGTCACTGCAAACTAGTAATTTAATGTGTATGTATAAATTGGTACTCAAAATAATCAAAAAGGTAGCTGGAAAAAGTTAAGTTTCACTATAGTAGTAGTATATGGAGAGAATGATTGTCAAATGAATATATGAATCTGTCTTAATCCAAGATCCTGTAAATCCAATAAATGCAACTTCAGCATTTATTCAGTGAAGGAGTAATGTTATCCATAAATGTTTAAATAACTACATATGTATATAATTATATGGTATCACCATATTTTTAATTCCTTCGTTCCATTTACAGAACTCCTCTTTATTGACGCATACACACACAAACATAGCAATCCCAACCAAGACTGAAAAATACTCCAAATTCGAAATTGGTTTTTAATATATTAGTTTTGGTAAGATTTAATATATTAGTTGTTACTTCTATACAGTTTGTGCCAAATGTATAAGTAATTAATCAAAATAATTATGCGGTGTATGGTTATATATGGTGCAGTATACAACCGATCGAATCATAAAACGGGTAGCATGCTAGTAGTAAAATTTTGCACATAAGAAAACAAACACTGTAACAACACTGTCTAGAGATATTATATAGATTAGCAGCACGTGAATTGCCCATATTATAAGAATCTTTTTCAATCTAAGATTTTTTTAAAAAATATATTAATATAATTTTATGACAGAAAAATCTGGCGGTGTTTCCAAGGTAAAATATATATAGAAAAAATGAAAAAGAAATTAAACTGGTCCTCTTTGGTTTTGAGTTTCTGCTAGAAAGCATCTTATATATGAAATATGGCAGGTTCAGTCATATACATATATAGGTATATGCACACACATTCACGTGTGTTCATGTATCAATTTTATTTAAAGAAAAAAATATTAATTAAAAAATATTAATTAAAAAGGAAAAGAAAGAAATTACTGCACGAAGAAAGCGATGAGAGCATCGAAGACTTCGAGGCGAAACAGAAAGCGAACCTAAGAAAAAACCCTAGTCTATGAAGAATGACCCAGACACATATTCACACTCATACCACTTAGGTATGTATGATTGATTAAAATTTAAAAGATATAGAATATTTACCTGGAGAAGAGTGTACCACAATCACAACGATATTCTTTGGTACCACAAGTCTTGGAGTGAGCTTTCCAATCAGATTGAACAGCGTAACGCTTAGAACATTTCTCGCATTTCCATTTCTTTTCACCGTGTTTACGGTAATAATGTTTCTTGATTCCGGTGAGGTCTCCGAGAGCACGTGACGGGTCATGGTGGACGCACGAGGGCTCCGGACAAAGATACACTTTCCTCTTCACTTCTTTTGTCGATTTTTGCTTAAGTTTCCATGGAAGATTGTGTCCTCTTCGGTGAAGTTGTAGATTCTGTTCTCTTTGAAACCCTTTGTTGCATACTTCACATATGAATCTGTTTGTAGCCATTAGTGTCTTTGGAGATAAAGCTATCACTTCTGCATCTGAATCTAATAGAGAAAAATAAAACATTGAGGGTAAAAATATTAATTAATTAAAGGAGATTTATTCTTATATTGCATGGTATATAATTAATTAAAATCTAGTGTTTGCTAATTTGCTTATTTCAAGATTTGGAAACTGGGAAAAGGGAAAAAAGGGAGATGAAAAAAAGGGTTTCTCCTTTTTTCACCACTGATTTTAAATTTGATCACATGATTTTATAAGATTAGATGATAAGATTTCAATTAAGGAGTGGTAATTAGCTTACTTGGAGTTCTTGGTTGGTTTCTCTTCTTTTTCTGTGGTGGAGCTTCAAGGGGTTGCTGAGGCTGCGGTGGCTGATGGTGAGCAGGAGGAGGAGTGGCTGCGGAGGAACTAGGAGGAAGCAGGTGAGACTGTTCATCTTGTCGAACTCCAAAGAAGGAAGCAGCAGAGGATGAAGAAGCAGCCATGGATTCTTATGTGTTCTGTGTGATGGTGAGAGAGTGAGAGAGAGAGAGAGGAGACAAGAAAAAAAAATGAAATGAAACTAGAGAGAAGAAACTCTTAAACATTAATTTCTTTTTTGACTTCCACTGATATCTTATCTCAATAAAGCCCTAAAATGGGATATTCCAGATTTTAAAATAATTGTTATTAAATTTTCTTAGCGAATTTTCAAAAAAAAATCATAAAACTTTATGTCAGGTAATAGAAGAGAAGATGAAAGTGACAAGTGAAAATGAGTGCTAGGCTAGTGAAAAAAACGTTCTCACCCAACCCAATTGCCTAGAGAGTGTTAAGAGTTCATATTAAGTTTTTTTTTATAAAAAAATAATATAATCTCTATAATCAAATTAAATCAATCTAGCTTTGTTTGTTTGGTGTAGTTTTAATTTCTATGTATGATTTTGAACCTATATGACACATATAGGGTACTAAAACTATATATATTATTATGCATTTAAAAAAATGTTTGTTTTGTTTGTTGCGCTATTAAACCAAACTATTATAAACAATTTGGGGTGTCGACTATAGAGACTAACACCTATACAGAGCAATTGATTATTTCTTCTGAATATGTAAATGGAATTTTAGAAAGAAAAAAAGTAAGTATGAGAACTACAGAGGTCCGTGGACCCAATCCATTTGCCACAAAACGACAGTGGATGGTGCGTGAGACAAGCCTCAACAGCTCCTCTCTCTCGCTAACATATGTGAATAATTAATTTAAAGTGAAATTTGACCCAGAAAATAATAATAAATGAATTTAAAGTGGAATCGGATCTACAAAGTTTTTTTTATAAAGCAGCTTACCATAGTATAACTATGACACTAATTAAATAATGTAGAGGAAGCAAATGAAAAGGTTGAAATTTTGTGCGTAAATGAGTTTAACGCTGGAGTGGATCCAACAGTGTAAAAATTGATTCTGGAAATGAACTAGCTATTTAAATTAGTATCGAGCATATATATATAGCGATTAATTTTCCTACTATTTCTATGAAAAGTCTGACTAATGCTTCCAAAAAAAATAATTAAATATTATTAATTCGATAACTCTCGTATTTTATTTAATATATATATATATAATGCGTCTCTCGACTTTCCAATAGTTAATCCAGAAAGCATCTTATATTTCTTATATTCTTAACAAAATAAGATTATTTGTCACAATCTTAATCATCATCTCATATGGGTCTCTTTTTTGTTTTTAAAAGTTCCTATCATATCATATTACACTTATATGAATGTATGTTTGTCTATGTGTCATGGAAGGTTGAAAAGAGATATTCCAAAGGTAAAAAAGACAAAAGGAAGAATGATTGTATATATTTTTCATGTATGTGGAAAGTAAAACCAAAAAGGATACTCCAAAATTTAACTATATTTCGTCCTCTCCTCCCATATATATTCAAGCAATTGGGTAAAAAGAATTTGAACCACTCTATATTATGATTCCCAAATGATAGATCCAAACATCTTTTTTATTCACTAAATTACCAAACAACTAAATTCACACATAAATTTTCTGCTGTTTATGTCTATTAATATTTTCTTAAAATGATATAGTTTTATTATATTGAGCAGAAAATCTATCTGACAAAAAGTTATTTAAAAATATATTAGTTAAGAACTTATTGTAAACTTTAATTTGTTTATATGCATGTAAAGGATATTTGCAAACAATCTTTAACTAAAATCATTTAAAAAAATCAATCTATTTTCGAATCTAAATAGCAAAATGTAAACCAACTACGATATAGTTTTAATAGTAACAAAATATTTATATATATATATATATATATGTAAAAAATATTAATATTAACTGCAATACGAAACGATACAGTTTGTAAACATTCCAACCTCAAAAGAAAGAGACCAAGAAAAGCAGTCCATCTGTATGGGTCTTTGCTAACATGAGTAAGAGTTATATCATGTTTACCATAAGATATTCCAAAACACATTTGATGAAATGACGTTATTGTTTTATTTGAACAATTATATTTGTTATGCAAATATTTTTTTAAGGAAAGGGAATAACAATTGCTGTTCCCGATAACAATGACACTTGAACCGTAACTTTTCCTCTCACATACAGATTCGAACACAAATTCTTTCAAATCAACAGTAAGTATATATAAAAAATATTAAAACAGTGCAAGATTTAATATAAAGATAGAAATAGAACTTCACCTCTTTTAGCTCGTCGAGTTTGAGGTAAGATTTGGAAACGTTGCTATCAGTTGCGTGCTTTCTAATAAGGAATAGAGGGCCATATATATATATATATATATATATATATATATATACACAGCGTGTAATAAATGGGTACGAGCAAATTTAAGAAGAGTTAATACAGTTTTGCTAATCATTAATTACATTAATTAATCACTTTGAAAGTTTGCATATTATTACCTAAATTACAACTTGACCAAAGTTGTTACTGTAACTACCATTCATATATTAAAATTACTTTAAGAAAACAACAATAATAGGGTCTTTAAATGTTTTCCATTTTAGCCCCACTTACATACGAAAATAAGAAATGACATTTCTTTTTTCATTTTGATTCACTCAATTATTATATTTTTAAAACGTTTATAATCTTTATACAACCAAAACAGAAATTAATAATCTTTCAAAAAAAAAATCTATACAACGCTGAAATATGAATTTGGATATCAAATTTCTTACAATGTATCGACTTTTGAAAAATATATCCAATATATAATAGCCTGCAGGCCAACTGTGTAAATTTCGTATGCAATTGGAACTAGATCAATTGTACTATATAGATTTAAAACTTTCAGTTTTAGGTTTTTAGCAAAGACTTGACATCCAACGTTACCAATGGGTGTCTATGAGACTATTATACTGTTGAAATAAGATTATTTGATAGCAACGCTTCCAAAATTTGTGTCTCAATCTCTATGAAAATTAATTTCGTTACCACATAATATTTTGCAGAATATGAAGTGAAATGATTAATTTAGGTCATATGTAAGGAAAACAAATATTTGGGGTGGATAAAATAATTGAGACTAAAGTTATGTAAGTTTATATAATTTTCTTAAAAAGATTAATATATGGGCATTTTTTCAAATTTTGGAAGTTTATGCATGATTATTATTAACAACGGTTATAAAATACAAAGTAACAAAAAATTATGCCACTTGTAAGTCATGAAGAGCCTACAATTTTTTTCATATATATCTAAACACTACTTGATTTTCTCGTGTTCAATGTACATATATATTTCTTTTAAAATATATAAATTATAATAATTAATAAGTATTCTATTTATATTTAAATTATAAAATTATTTAATAATTTATATGTGAAAAATATTATTTTAAATATATAATTTTGTGTAAAATATTCAGCTCATTCTGTTATCATTAGAGTATATTATATGATATATATTTTCAGAATTAATTATATTTATCATTCTATAAAGGTTAAATTTTTGACTAATTTTTAGTTGCATTCCTTTTGTCTTTTTATCTTATATTCATAAATATAATTAAATAAAAATATATGATTTGATTGGTTGGATTATTTTTATTATGTGTAAATTAGATTATACGAATTACTTTTAAATAAACTCAACTATATTTAGTTCAAATCTAGATATATTAAAATTATTGTTGTTAATTTTTATACTAAGAATAATATCTTCTATTATATATGTATATATATATATTATATGACCACATTTTTAATTTTTATAAACATTTCCTTTTATTATATATGTTATTTTAAAACTAATATAAAAATAAATGAAAACTAAAATTTAGTTGAGAAAATTTATCTAAAAATATCTATTGTATTATTTGGATTATTTTTAGAGGGAAATTATATATTTTTAATACGATTTTTATCTTATGAGTTTTATTCTTGTATAAAATCACTCATATATATATATATAGATATAGATAATAGATCGCGGTTTCCAAATTATAAATATTTACCTTTTCTATATATGATTTGGAAACAGATATAAATAATAAAAACTATAAAAAAATAATAAGATTATAATTTTTTTTAATAATGATTTTTAATATATTAAAATTATCACTACAATTAATCATCTTATACTATTATTTACAATGTAATTTTTCGTATTCGAACTCTCATGTTAAAAATTAGAGTGGTCAAAGCGATGATATTTAATGAAATATATATATATATATATATATATATATATATAACTTCTGATATAATTAAAATTTAATTTTATATTAATAATATTAGATTCCTATGTTATCTTAGATAATTGATCAAAAATTAATATAATAAAATTATCAAAAAAAAAAAATTTCAAAACGATAAGATAATCCTTGTGTATATTGTAACAACATGATAATCCTTATATATATATATATTATATATAATTGATTTGTCTTCTTCTGAAAATAAGATTATTCTATTATAAAAGTTAAAATTAAGGTATAAAACAATTCAACTAAATATTAGTCAAGCAATAACATTTGTATAAAGATCTTTCTAATATGTGAGTGTTTTTTAAATTTCAACACAACAACAAACATATATATATATTGATGAAATTTTTGGTCAAATATAAATAATTGGACATTCGATTTAAACTTTTTAAGAACATAATAAAATAAGAAAGCTGATTTCTCTTGCATCTAGTTGTTCTGGCGGCTTTCCACGGTCGGAGTCTCTCTCGTCCGTTTCTCTTCTTGCATTGCTTCCTCCTGGTTTCATCTCTCCTCTCTGATATGTTGTCGGTTGATGTGTGGCGGTTGGTTTCAGATCGAAAGGTGGGCCATCTATGACATGTTCCTTGATCTCCTCAGTGTCGTCGCTCCAGTTCTTTCGTGTGAAGCTTGGTCATCCCACCGCCACTATCGAGCTTCTTGGTTCATGGTGGTGGGATGAGAGCTTCAGTAATTTTTTCAGGTTAGGAGGATCGATTACAAGATGTGGTTCTTGGCTCGTATTACTTTAAAAGACAAGTTCAATAAGTGTGATTTCTAGAGCTCTTGAGACTGCCCACGCCATAAAAGGAGACTGACCTATAAGTTTGGCGAAGCTGCATCAAAATGAGTCCAATCATTTGGCTAATTTTTACCAAGAAGTGGTGTTATGGTTTATCAAAGGTTTCCTCATGTGGCAACCCTATCCAATAAGTCAAGCTCCTACTGTGCTCAATTCAGCTTACTCTTTGCTTCAACTTGTGTCATTGTTCTTAGAGCATTAGGAATTGCTTTTTCTTTCTCATCTGTTGTTGCTTTAGATTTAATTCTCATCTGCTATTAGTTTCCTCGATACTTTCTGTTACAATGAAAAATTGGTATAAAATTTTACATTACCCTTTTTTTTTTATTATGTTAGCTTTTGAATTAATAATGTACAATAATAAATATTCATAAAAAATGAGTTTGCATGTGCTGATAAGACATTTAAATGTAAAATTTAGCATGAAATAATAACACATAAGAAATTAATTTCTCGAATAATATTATAGAGATATGTTTTGCCACATGTAAGTTAATGAAAAGTTATTTCATATTTTTAAAGTGAATTTTATTAATTATTAAGAAAATATTGTGCCGTGTGTAAGTCATTGAGAGCCTATAAACCTTTCAAAGATGGTATCCTGAATACAATACTGTCACGAACGTTACAAAAATTGACTTTTATTGCTTAACTTTGTTCTTCACTTTGAGTTAGTTTTAGCTTAATGTTTCCCTTTTTGTTTTTTCTTTCTTTTCTTTAGTTGACTTATCTTTCACGGTCAGAACGTTTACTTGGTTAGTGTTCATAGTTGCTCTTTTAAGAGGAAATGAATGAAAACATACAAGAGTTTTTTCAGACAAACAGATACAAGAGTTTATCTTAAATGTACGTATAAGAGTGTTGTTGATTTATAGATCGCACGAAACGCAGAAGCATATCAAATAAATAAATGTTTAAGAGAAGTTGAATTAATTAATCTATGGATGTTTTTATTTAACTTCACATATATGGTACTGTTGTCGGAGTCATCTATATGTGAATGAAACAAGTTTTTGTTGGCCGCAGTAACTAACGGTTTTTCTCATATATACTTGTGGTAGGTAGGTCTGAGCCCGTCTCGCTATTAACCGTTTAATCGCTTGAGTTTTTTCAGACAAACAGATACAAGAGTTTATCTTAAATGTACGTATAAGAGTGTTGTTGATTTATAGATCGCACGAAACAAAGAAGCATATAAAATAAATAAATGTTTAAGAGAAGTTGAATTAATTAATCTATGGATGTTTTTATTTAACTTCACACTAACCTTTGATCCGCGCGCCCGCGCGTATGTTATTTTTATAAATGACAAATATTTTAAGCAAATTGTTTGATATAATTTTATATATGACTGAAACTTAATGTTCGATATCCGTTATCCGATCCGGAATCTCATCTGCTTCGAAAAACGGATATTCGGGGATCTTGATAGTGATTTTATGGATTCGACTGATCCACGTACAAATTCGGATATTAAAATTCTAGGTATGGATATCCGGATTCGGATATTAAATATTTAAAATTTAATTATAGTTATCCATGTATATTATATACAGTTTTATATAAAATATGGGAAATTGCTAAAAATGACTCAAAACTTGATTTCAAATGCAAAAGTCTACCCCAAATTCAATCAAATGCAAAAGTAACCCAAC
>CAJHQQ010004399.1:0-29016 GCA_905132885.1 Moricandia moricandioides | reverse complement strand
TCTTGTGATTTCCGGATCAAAAAGTGTGTTCTTTAGTTCTTCAACGATCACAACCCAGATCTCAAGGGCAACCTGGCTCTGCAATAGCCGGATGAAATCTTGACGAGAAATCTTGAGGTATAAACAGAGCAGATAGAGTCGGGATGTCTCCAAGAATAGGAGAGAATAGAGAGATTAGACAAGAAAGTAAGAGAGATCCGCGTAGACTTTAGGTAACCATTAGAGAGAGTGATAGAGAGATAAACGAGAGAGAGAGACTGAAATGCTCGTTATGATTAATGATAAGCAAGGTTTACAATATATAGAGGAGATTAGGATAAGGTTTCAACGTAAACAAAGACCAAAGCATGTGTAGTCAGCCGGGGAGGAGCGTCTATTTGAAATGCTTGGACCAGAAGCTCCACACGCTTGATGCCAAAGGCATCTTGACCAGATGCTCTTCCTTTCCAGCCATGAGCCAGCCTGTCAGACGCGCCTCTCTTATCCTTTTGGCCAAGCTTCCCGCGTGGTAAGTGATCAAGGTAACTCTTGGTCGATTAACTTCTTCCCCGGGGTAACTTCATCTTCAAGGTAAGTTTGGGTGTACGGTCACTTGTACGGCCTTTGTACGGACACCCAAACTTACTTCCTCCCCAAATCCTCTATTCTTCCTCTATCATTTAATCAACTTATTCAACAAAAAGTGGGATAACTTCTTCATCATAACTCCTATGATATTGAGTCAACTTCAGGGTTGATTCTAACACTGATTTATGAGTCCAAATCAAGCTTCTTACATCGTGATTCATTCTGGTTTTATTAGTATCAAGAAAAAATTGCCAAATCTCCAAACAAGGCAAACTGGAATCACTTCGGTTAAATGTGGGATAACTTCTTCATCACGACTCCAATGATATTGATTCAACTTCAGGGTGATTCTACACTGATTGATTAATGAGTCCAAATCAAGCTTCTTACATCGTGATTCATTCTGGTTTTATTAGTATCAAGAATAAATTGCCAAATCTCCAAACAGGGCAAACTGGAATCACTTCGGTTAAAAGTGGGATAACTTCTTCATCATAACTCCTATGATCTTGAGTCAACTTCAGGGTGATTCGACACTGATTTATGAGTCCAAATCAAGCTTCTTACATCGTGATTCATTCTGGTTTTATTAGTATCAAGAAGAAATTGACAAATCTCCAAATAGGGCAAACTGGGATCACTTCGGTTAAAACTGGGATAACTTCTTCATCATAACTCCAATGATATTGACTTCAACTTCAGGATTGATTCTACACTGATTTATGAGTCCAAATCAAGCATAATACATCTTGATTTATTCTGGCTTGATTAGAATCAAGAAGAAATTGCGAAATCTCCAAACAGGGTAAACTGGAGTCACTTTGGTTAAAAGTGGGTAACTTCTTCATCATAACTCCTATGATCTTGATCCAAATTCAGGGTTATTCTAAACTGATTTATGAGTCCAAATCAAGCTTCTTACATCGTTATTCATTCTGGTTTTATTTGTATCAAGAAGAAATTGCCAAATCACCAAACAGGGTAAACTGGAATCACTTCGGTTAAAAGTGGGATAACTTCTTCATCATAACTCCTATGATCTTGCTTCAACTTCAGGGTGATTCTACACTGATTAATGAGTCCAAATCAAGCTTCTTACATCGTGATTCATTCTGGTTTTATTAGTATCAAGAATAAATTGCCAAACTCCAAACAGGACAAACTGGAATCACTTCGGTTAAAAGTGGGATAACTTCTTCATCATAAATCCTATGATCTTGAGTCAACTTCAGGGTGATTCGACACTGATTTATGAGTCCAAATCAAGCTTCTTACATCGTGATTCATTCTGGTTTTATTAGTATCAAGAAGAAATTGCCAAATCTCCAAACAGAGCAAACTGGAATCACTTTGGTTAAAAGTGGGATAACTTCTTCATCATAACTCCAATGATATTGATTCAACTTCAGGGTGAATCTACACTGATTAGTGAGTCAAAATCAAGCTTATTACATCGTGATTCATTCTGGTTTTATTAGTATCAAGAATAAATTCCCAAATCTCCAAACAGGACAAACTGGAATCAATTCGGTTAAAAGTGGGATAACTACTTAATCATAACTCTAATGATATTGATTCAACTTCAGGATGATTCTAATCTGATTTATGAGTCAAAATGAAGATTCTTACATCGTGATTCCTTCTGGTTTTATTAGTATCAAGTATAAATTGCCAACTCTCCAAACAGGACAAACTGGAATCACTTCGGTTAAAAGTGGGATAACTTCTTCATCATAACTCCTATGATCTTCAGTGAACTTCAGGGTGATTCGACACTGATTTATGAGTCCAAATCAAGCTTCTTACATCGTGATTCATTCTGGTTTTATTAGTATCAAGAAGAAATTGCCAAATCTCCAAACAGGGCAAACTGGAATCACTTCGGTTAAATGTGGGATAACTTCTTCATCACGACTCCAATGATATTGATTCAACTTCAGGGTGATTCTACACTGATTAATGAGTCCAAATCAAGCTTCTTACATCGTGATTCATTCTGGTTTTATTAGTATCAAGAATAAATTCCCAAATCTCCAAACAGGGCAAACTGGAATCACTTCGGTTAAAAGTGGGATAACTTCTTCATCATAACTCCTATGATCTTGAGTCAACTTCAGGGTGATTCAACACTGATTTATGAGTTCAAATAAGCTTCTTACATCGTGATTCATTCTGGTTTTATTAGTATCAAGAAGAAATTGCCAAATCTCCAAACAGGACAAACTGGAATCACTTCGGTTAAATGTGGGATAACTTCTTCATCATAACTCCAATGATATTGATTCAACTTCAGGGTGATTCTACACTGATTAATGAGTCCAAATCAAGCTTCTTACATCGTGATTCATTATGGTTTTATTAGTATCAAGAATAAATTCCCAAATCTCCAAACAGGGCAAACTGGAATCACTTCGGTTAAAAGTGGGATAACTTCTTCATCATAACTCCAATGATATTGATTCAACTTCAGGGTGATTCTACACTGATTAGTGAGTCCAAATCAAGCTTCTTACATCGTGATTAATTCTAGTTTTATTAGTATCAAGAATAAATTCCCAAATCTCCAAACAGGGCAAACTGGAATCAATTCGGATAAAAGTGTGATAACAACTTAATCATAACTCCAATGATATTGATTCAACTTCAGGATGATTCTAAACTGATTAATGAGTCAAAATGAAGATTCTTACATCGTGATTCATTCTGGTTTTATTAGTATCAAGTATAAATTGCCAACTCTCCAAACAGGGCAAACTGGAATCACTTCGGTTAAAAGTGGGATAAATTCTTCATGATGACTCCAATGATATTGATTCAACTTCAGGGTGATTCTACACTGATTAATGAGTCCAAATCAAGCTTCTTACATCGTGATTCATTCTGGTTTTATTAGTATCAAGAATAAATTCCCAAATCTCCAAACTGGAATCACTTTGGTTAAAAGTGGGATAACTTCTTCATCATAACTCCTATGCTCTTGAGTGAACTTCAGGGTGATTCGACACTGATTTATGAGTCCAAATCAAAGCTTCTTACATCGTGATTCATTCTGGTTTTATTAGTATCAAGAAGAAATTGCCAAATCTCCAAACAGGGCAAACTGGAATCACTTCGGTTAAAAGTGGGATAACTTCTTCATCATAACTCCAATGATCTTGAGTCAACTTCAGGGTGATTCTACACTGATTTATGAGTCCAAATCAAGCTTCTTACATCGTGATTCATTCTGGTTTTATTAGTATCAAGAAGAAATTGCCCAAATCTCCAAACAGGGCAAACTGGAATCACTTCGGTTAAAAGTGGGATAACTTCTTCATCATAACTCCTATGATCTTGAGTCAACTTCAGGGTGATTCAACACTGATTTATGAGTCCAAATCAAGCTTCTTACATCGTGATTCATTCTGGTTTTATTAGTATCAAGAAGAAATTGCCAAATCTCCAAACAGGGCAAACTGGAATCACTTCGGTTAAAAGTGGGATAACTTCTTCATCATAACTCCTATGATCTTGAGTCAACTTCAGGGTGATTCTACACTGATTTATGAGTCCAAATCAAGCTTCTTACATCGTGATTCATTCTGGTTTTATTAGTATCAAGAAGAAATTGCCAAATCTCCAAACAGGGCAAACTGGAATCACTTCGGTTAAAAGTGGGATAACTTCTTCATCATAACTCCTATGATCTTGAGTCAACTTCAGGGTGATTCTACACTGATTTATGAGTCCAAATCAAGCTTCTTACATCGTGATTCATTCTGGTTTTATTAGTATCAAGAAGAAATTGCCAAATCTCCAAACAGGGCAAACTGGAATCACTTCGGTTAAAAGTGGGATAACTTCTTCATCATAACTCCTATGATCTTGAGTCAACTTCAGGGTGATTCTACACTGATTATGAGTCCAAATCAAGCTTCTTACATCGTGATTCATTCTGGTTTTATTAGTATCAAGAAGAAATTGCCAAATCTCCAAACAGGACAAACTGGAATCACTTCGGTTAAAAGTGGGATAACTTCTTCATCATAACTCCATGATATTGATTCAACTTCAGGGTGATTCTACACTGATTTAATGAGTCCAAATCAAGCTTCTTACATCGTGATTCATTCTGGTTTTATTAGTATCAAGAATAAATTGCCAAATCTCCAAACAGGGCAAACTGGAATCACTTCGGTTAAAAGTGGGATAACTTCTTCATCATAACTCCTATGATCTTGAGTCAACTTCAGGGTGATTCTACACTGATTTATGAGTCCAAATCAAGCTTCTTACATCGTGATTCATTCTGGTTTTATTAGTATCAAGAAGAAATTGCCAAATCTCCAAACAGGGCAAACTGGAATCACTTCGGTTAAAAGTGGGATAACTTCTTCATCATAACTCCTATGATCTTGAGTCAACTTCAGGGTGATTCACACTGATTTATGAGTCCAAATCAAGCTTCTTACATCGTGATTCATTCTGGTTTTATTAGTATCAAGAAGAAATTGCCAAATCTCCAAACAGGACAAACTGGAATCACTTCGGTTAAAAGTGGGATAACTTCTTCATCATAACTCCTATGATCTTGAGTCAACTTCAGGGTGATTCTACACTGATTTATGAGTCCAAATCAAGCTTCTTACATCGTGATTCATTCTGGTTTTATTAGTATCAAGAATAAATTGCCAAATCTCCAAACAGGGCAAACTGGAATCACTTCGGTTAAAAGTGGGATAACTTCTTCATCATAACTCCTATGATCTTGAGTCAACTTCAGGGTGATTCTACACTGATTTATGAGTCCAAATCAAGCTTCTTACATCGTGATTCATTCTGGTTTTATTAGTATCAAGAAGAAATTGCCAAATCTCCAAACAGGGCAAACTGGAATCACTTCGGTTAAAAGTGGGATAACTTCTTCATCATAACTCCTATGATCTTGAGTCAACTTCAGGGTGATTCTACACTGATTTATGAGTCCAAATCAAGCTTCTTACATCGTGATTCATTCTGGTTTTATTAGTATCAAGAAGAAATTGCCAAATCTCCAAACAGGACAAACTGGAATCACTTCGGTTAAAAGTGGGATAACTTCTTCATCATAACTCCTATGATCTTGAGTCAACTTCAGGGTGATTCTACACTGATTTATGAGTCCAAATCAAGCTTCTTACATCGTGATTCATTCTGGTTTTATTAGTATCAAGAAGAAATTGCCCAAATCTCCAAACAGGGCAAACTGGAATCACTTCGGTTAAAAGTGGGATAACTTCTTCATCATAACTCCTATGATCTTGAGTCAACTTCAGGGTGATTCGACACTGATTTATGAGTCCAAATCAAGCTTCTTACATCGTGATTCATTCTGGTTTTATTAGTATCAAGAAGAAATTGCCAAATCTCCAAACAGGGCAAACTGGAATCACTTCGGTTAAAAGTGGGATAACTTCTTCATCATAACTCCTATGATCTTGAGTCAACTTCAGGGTGATTCTACACTGATTTATGAGTCCAAATCAAGCTTCTTACATCGTGATTCATTCTGGTTTTATTAGTATCAAGAAGAAATTGCCAAATCTCCAAACAGGGCAAACTGGAATCACTTCGGTTAAAAGTGGGATAACTTCTTCATCATAACTCCTATGATCTTGAGTCAACTTCAGGGTGATTCGACACTGATTTATGAGTCCAAATCAAGCTTCTTACATCGTGATTCATTCTGGTTTTATTAGTATCAAGAAGAAATTGCCAAATCTCCAAACAGGGCAAACTGGAATCACTTCGGTTAAAAGTGGGATAACTTCTTCATCATAACTCCTATGATCTTGAGTCAACTTCAGGGTGATTCTACACTGATTAATGAGTCCAAATCAAGCTTCTTACATCGTGATTCATTCTGGTTTTATTAGTATCAAGAAGAAATTGCCAAATCTCCAAACAGGGCAAACTGGAATCACTTCGGTTAAAAGTGGGATAACTTCTTCATCATAACTCCTATGATCTTGAGTCAACTTCAGGGTGATTCTACACTGATTTATGAGTCCAAATCAAGCTTCTTACATCGTGATTCATTCTGGTTTTATTAGTATCAAGAAGAAATTGCCAAATCTCCAAACAGGGCAAACTGGAATCACTTCGGTTAAAAGTGGGATAACTTCTTCATCATAACTCCTATGATCTTGAGTCAACTTCAGGGTGATTCTACACTGATTTATGAGTCCAAATCAAGCTTCTTACATCGTGATTCATTCTGGTTTTATTAGTATCAAGAAGAAATTGCCAAATCTCCAAACAGGGCAAACTGGAATCACTTCGGTTAAAAGTGGGATAACTTCTTCATCATAACTCCTATGATCTTGAGTCAACTTCAGGGTGATTCTACACTGATTTATGAGTCCAAATCAAGCTTCTTACATCGTGATTCATTCTGGTTTTATTAGTATCAAGAAGAAATTGCCAAATCTCCAAACAGGGCAAACTGGAATCACTTCGGTTAAAAGTGGGATAACTTCTTCATCATAACTCCTAATGATCTTGATTCAACTTCAGGGTGATTCTACACTGATTAATGAGTCCAAATCAAGCTTCTTACATCGTGATTCATTCTGGTTTTATTAGTATCAAGAAGAAATTGCCAAATCTCCAAACAGGGCAAACTGGAATCACTTCGGTTAAAAGTGGGATAACTTCTTCATCATAACTCCTATGATCTTGAGTCAACTTCAGGGTGATTCGACACTGATTTATGAGTCCAAATCAAGCTTCTTACATCGTGATTCATTCTGGTTTTATTAGTATCAAGAAGAAATTGCCAAATCTCCAAACAGGGCAAACTGGAATCACTTCGGTTAAAAGTGGGATAACTTCTTCATCATAACTCCTATGATCTTGAGTCAACTTCAGGGTGATTCTACACTGATTTATGAGTCCAAATCAAGCTTCTTACATCGTGATTCATTCTGGTTTTATTAGTATCAAGAAGAAATTGCCAAATCTCCAAACAGGGCAAACTGGAATCACTTCGGTTAAAAGTGGGATAACTTCTTCATCATAACTCCTATGATCTTGAGTCAACTTCAGGGTGATTCTACACTGATTTATGAGTCCAAATCAAGCTTCTTACATCGTGATTCATTCTGGTTTTATTAGTATCAAGAAGAAATTGCCAAATCTCCAAACAGGGCAAACTGGAATCACTTCGGTTAAAAGTGGGATAACTTCTTCATCATAACTCCTATGATCTTGAGTCAACTTCAGGGTGATTCTACACTGATTTATGAGTCCAAATCAAGCTTCTTACATCGTGATTCATTCTGGTTTTATTAGTATCAAGAAGAAATTGCCAAATCTCCAAACAGGGCAAACTGGAATCACTTCGGTTAAAAGTGGGATAACTTCTTCATCATAACTCCAATGATATTGATTCAACTTCAGGGTGATTCTACACTGATTTATGAGTCCAAATCAAGCTTCTTACATCGTGATTCATTCTGGTTTTATTAGTATCAAGAAGAAATTGCCAAATCTCCAAACAGGGCAAACTGGAATCACTTCGGTTAAAAGTGGGATAACTTCTTCATCATAACTCCTATGATCTTGAGTCAACTTCAGGGTGATTCGACACTGATTTATGAGTCCAAATCAAGCTTCTTACATCGTGATTCATTCTGGTTTTATTAGTATCAAGAAGAAATTGCCAAATCTCCAAACAGGGCAAACTGGAATCACTTCGGTTAAAAGTGGGATAACTTCTTCATCATAACTCCTATGATCTTGAGTCAACTTCAGGGTGATTCTACACTGATTTATGAGTCCAAATCAAGCTTCTTACATCGTGATTCATTCTGGTTTTATTAGTATCAAGAAGAAATTGCCAAATCTCCAAACAGGGCAAACTGGAATCACTTCGGTTAAAAGTGGGATAACTTCTTCATCATAACTCCTATGATCTTGAGTCAACTTCAGGGTGATTCGACACTGATTTATGAGTCCAAATCAAGCTTCTTACATCGTGATTCATTCTGGTTTTATTAGTATCAAGAAGAAATTGCCAAATCTCCAAACAGGGCAAACTGGAATCACTTCGGTTAAAAGTGGGATAACTTCTTCATCATAACTCCTATGATCTTGATTCAACTTCAGGGTGATTCTACACTGATTTATGAGTCCAAATCAAGCTTCTTACATCGTGATTCATTCTGGTTTTATTAGTATCAAGAAGAAATTGCCAAATCTCCAAACAGGGCAAACTGGAATCACTTCGGTTAAAAGTGGGATAACTTCTTCATCATAACTCCTATGATCTTGAGTCAACTTCAGGGTGATTCTACACTGATTTATGAGTCCAAATCAAGCTTCTTACATCGTGATTCATTCTGGTTTTATTAGTATCAAGAAGAAATTGCCAAATCTCCAAACAGGGCAAACTGGAATCACTTCGGTTAAAAGTGGGATAACTTCTTCATCATAACTCCTATGATCTTGAGTCAACTTCAGGGTGATTCTACACTGATTTATGAGTCCAAATCAAGCTTCTTACATCGTGATTCATTCTGGTTTTATTAGTATCAAGAAGAAATTGCCAAATCTCCAAACAGGGCAAACTGGAATCACTTCGGTTAAAAGTGGGATAACTTCTTCATCATAACTCCTATGATCTTGAGTCAACTTCAGGGTGATTCTACACTGATTTATGAGTCCAAATCAAGCTTCTTACATCGTGATTCATTCTGGTTTTATTAGTATCAAGAAGAAATTGCCAAATCTCCAAACAGGGCAAACTGGAATCACTTCGGTTAAAAGTGGGATAACTTCTTCATCATAACTCCTATGATCTTGAGTCAACTTCAGGGTGATTCTACACTGATTTATGAGTCCAAATCAAGCTTCTTACATCGTGATTCATTCTGGTTTTATTAGTATCAAGAAGAAATTGCCAAATCTCCAAACAGGGCAAACTGGAATCACTTCGGTTAAAAGTGGGATAACTTCTTCATCATAACTCCTATGATCTTGAGTCAACTTCAGGGTGATTCTACACTGATTTATGAGTCCAAATCAAGCTTCTTACATCGTGATTCATTCTGGTTTTATTAGTATCAAGAAGAAATTGCCAAATCTCCAAACAGGGCAAACTGGAATCACTTCGGTTAAAAGTGGGATAACTTCTTCATCATAACTCCTATGATCTTGAGTCAACTTCAGGGTGATTCTACACTGATTTATGAGTCCAAATCAAGCTTCTTACATCGTGATTCATTCTGGTTTTATTAGTATCAAGAAGAAATTGCCAAATCTCCAAACAGGGCAAACTGGAATCACTTCGGTTAAAAGTGGGATAACTTCTTCATCATAACTCCTATGATCTTGAGTCAACTTCAGGGTGATTCTACACTGATTTATGAGTCCAAATCAAGCTTCTTACATCGTGATTCATTCTGGTTTTATTAGTATCAAGAAGAAATTGCCAAATCTCCAAACAGGGCAAACTGGAATCACTTCGGTTAAAAGTGGGATAACTTCTTCATCATAACTCCTATGATCTTGAGTCAACTTCAGGGTGATTCTACACTGATTTATGAGTCCAAATCAAGCTTCTTACATCGTGATTCATTCTGGTTTTATTAGTATCAAGAAGAAATTGCCAAATCTCCAAACAGGGCAAACTGGAATCACTTCGGTTAAAAGTGGGATAACTTCTTCATCATAACTCCTATGATCTTGAGTCAACTTCAGGGTGATTCGACACTGATTTATGAGTCCAAATCAAGCTTCTTACATCGTGATTCATTCTGGTTTTATTAGTATCAAGAAGAAATTGCCAAATCTCCAAACAGGGCAAACTGGAATCACTTCGGTTAAAAGTGGGATAACTTCTTCATCATAACTCCTATGATCTTGAGTCAACTTCAGGGTGATTCTACACTGATTTATGAGTCCAAATCAAGCTTCTTACATCGTGATTCATTCTGGTTTTATTAGTATCAAGAAGAAATTGCCAAATCTCCAAACAGGGCAAACTGGAATCACTTCGGTTAAAAGTGGGATAACTTCTTCATCATAACTCCTATGATCTTGAGTCAACTTCAGGGTGATTCTACACTGATTTATGAGTCCAAATCAAGCTTCTTACATCGTGATTCATTCTGGTTTTATTAGTATCAAGAAGAAATTGCCAAATCTCCA
Organism: Moricandia moricandioides; assembly: GCA_905132885.1. NCBI lineage: Eukaryota > Viridiplantae > Streptophyta > Magnoliopsida > Brassicales > Brassicaceae > Moricandia > Moricandia moricandioides. The sequence goes on along the minus strand of CAJHQQ010004399.1, from coordinate 18,279 downwards.
AACAGGGCAAACTGGAATCACTTCGGTTAAAAGTGGGATAACTTCTTCATCATAACTCCTATGATCTTGAGTCAACTTCAGGGTGATTCTACACTGATTTATGAGTCCAAATCAAGCTTCTTACATCGTGATTCATTCTGGTTTTATTAGTATCAAGAAGAAATTGCCAAATCTCCAAACAGGGCAAACTGGAATCACTTCGGTTAAAAGTGGGATAACTTCTTCATCATAACTCCTATGATCTTGAGTCAACTTCAGGGTGATTCTACACTGATTTATGAGTCCAAATCAAGCTTCTTACATCGTGATTCATTCTGGTTTTATTAGTATCAAGAAGAAATTGCCAAATCTCCAAACAGGGCAAACTGGAATCACTTCGGTTAAAAGTGGGATAACTTCTTCATCATAACTCCTATGATCTTGAGTCAACTTCAGGGTGATTCTACACTGATTTATGAGTCCAAATCAAGCTTCTTACATCGTGATTCATTCTGGTTTTATTAGTATCAAGAAGAAATTGCCAAATCTCCAAACAGGGCAAACTGGAATCACTTCGGTTAAAAGTGGGATAACTTCTTCATCATAACTCCTATGATCTTGAGTCAACTTCAGGGTGATTCGACACTGATTTATGAGTCCAAATCAAGCTTCTTACATCGTGATTCATTCTGGTTTTATTAGTATCAAGAAGAAATTGCCAAATCTCCAAACAGGGCAAACTGGAATCACTTCGGTTAAAAGTGGGATAACTTCTTCATCATAACTCCTATGATCTTGAGTCAACTTCAGGGTGATTCTACACTGATTTATGAGTCCAAATCAAGCTTCTTACATCGTGATTCATTCTGGTTTTATTAGTATCAAGAAGAAATTGCCAAATCTCCAAACAGGGCAAACTGGAATCACTTCGGTTAAAAGTGGGATAACTTCTTCATCATAACTCCTATGATCTTGAGTCAACTTCAGGGTGATTCGACACTGATTTATGAGTCCAAATCAAGCTTCTTACATCGTGATTCATTCTGGTTTTATTAGTATCAAGAAGAAATTGCCAAATCTCCAAACAGGGCAAACTGGAATCACTTCGGTTAAAAGTGGGATAACTTCTTCATCATAACTCCTATGATCTTGAGTCAACTTCAGGGTGATTCTACACTGATTTATGAGTCCAAATCAAGCTTCTTACATCGTGATTCATTCTGGTTTTATTAGTATCAAGAAGAAATTGCCAAATCTCCAAACAGGGCAAACTGGAATCACTTCGGTTAAAAGTGGGATAACTTCTTCATCATAACTCCTATGATCTTGAGTCAACTTCAGGGTGATTCTACACTGATTTATGAGTCCAAATCAAGCTTCTTACATCGTGATTCATTCTGGTTTTATTAGTATCAAGAAGAAATTGCCAAATCTCCAAACAGGGCAAACTGGAATCACTTCGGTTAAAAGTGGGATAACTTCTTCATCATAACTCCTATGATCTTGAGTCAACTTCAGGGTGATTCTACACTGATTTATGAGTCCAAATCAAGCTTCTTACATCGTGATTCATTCTGGTTTTATTAGTATCAAGAAGAAATTGCCAAATCTCCAAACAGGGCAAACTGGAATCACTTCGGTTAAAAGTGGGATAACTTCTTCATCATAACTCCTATGATCTTGAGTCAACTTCAGGGTGATTCTACACTGATTTATGAGTCCAAATCAAGCTTCTTACATCGTGATTCATTCTGGTTTTATTAGTATCAAGAAGAAATTGCCAAATCTCCAAACAGGGCAAACTGGAATCACTTCGGTTAAAAGTGGGATAACTTCTTCATCATAACTCCTATGATCTTGAGTCAACTTCAGGGTGATTCTACACTGATTTATGAGTCCAAATCAAGCTTCTTACATCGTGATTCATTCTGGTTTTATTAGTATCAAGAAGAAATTGCCAAATCTCCAAACAGGGCAAACTGGAATCACTTCGGTTAAAAGTGGGATAACTTCTTCATCATAACTCCTATGATCTTGAGTCAACTTCAGGGTGATTCTACACTGATTTATGAGTCCAAATCAAGCTTCTTACATCGTGATTCATTCTGGTTTTATTAGTATCAAGAAGAAATTGCCAAATCTCCAAACAGGGCAAACTGGAATCACTTCGGTTAAAAGTGGGATAACTTCTTCATCATAACTCCTATGATCTTGAGTCAACTTCAGGGTGATTCTACACTGATTTATGAGTCCAAATCAAGCTTCTTACATCGTGATTCATTCTGGTTTTATTAGTATCAAGAAGAAATTGCCAAATCTCCAAACAGGGCAAACTGGAATCACTTCGGTTAAAAGTGGGATAACTTCTTCATCATAACTCCTATGATCTTGAGTCAACTTCAGGGTGATTCTACACTGATTTATGAGTCCAAATCAAGCTTCTTACATCGTGATTCATTCTGGTTTTATTAGTATCAAGAAGAAATTGCCAAATCTCCAAACAGGGCAAACTGGAATCACTTCGGTTAAAAGTGGGATAACTTCTTCATCATAACTCCTATGATCTTGAGTCAACTTCAGGGTGATTCTACACTGATTTATGAGTCCAAATCAAGCTTCTTACATCGTGATTCATTCTGGTTTTATTAGTATCAAGAAGAAATTGCCAAATCTCCAAACAGGGCAAACTGGAATCACTTCGGTTAAAAGTGGGATAACTTCTTCATCATAACTCCTATGATCTTGAGTCAACTTCAGGGTGATTCTACACTGATTTATGAGTCCAAATCAAGCTTCTTACATCGTGATTCATTCTGGTTTTATTAGTATCAAGAAGAAATTGCCAAATCTCCAAACAGGGCAAACTGGAATCACTTCGGTTAAAAGTGGGATAACTTCTTCATCATAACTCCTATGATCTTGAGTCAACTTCAGGGTGATTCTACACTGATTTATGAGTCCAAATCAAGCTTCTTACATCGTGATTCATTCTGGTTTTATTAGTATCAAGAAGAAATTGCCAAATCTCCAAACAGGGCAAACTGGAATCACTTCGGTTAAAAGTGGGATAACTTCTTCATCATAACTCCTATGATCTTGAGTCAACTTCAGGGTGATTCTACACTGATTTATGAGTCCAAATCAAGCTTCTTACATCGTGATTCATTCTGGTTTTATTAGTATCAAGAAGAAATTGCCAAATCTCCAAACAGGGCAAACTGGAATCACTTCGGTTAAAAGTGGGATAACTTCTTCATCATAACTCCTATGATCTTGAGTCAACTTCAGGGTGATTCTACACTGATTTATGAGTCCAAATCAAGCTTCTTACATCGTGATTCATTCTGGTTTTATTAGTATCAAGAAGAAATTGCCAAATCTCCAAACAGGGCAAACTGGAATCACTTCGGTTAAAAGTGGGATAACTTCTTCATCATAACTCCTATGATCTTGAGTCAACTTCAGGGTGATTCTACACTGATTTATGAGTCCAAATCAAGCTTCTTACATCGTGATTCATTCTGGTTTTATTAGTATCAAGAAGAAATTGCCAAATCTCCAAACAGGGCAAACTGGAATCACTTCGGTTAAAAGTGGGATAACTTCTTCATCATAACTCCTATGATCTTGAGTCAACTTCAGGGTGATTCTACACTGATTTATGAGTCCAAATCAAGCTTCTTACATCGTGATTCATTCTGGTTTTATTAGTATCAAGAAGAAATTGCCAAATCTCCAAACAGGGCAAACTGGAATCACTTCGGTTAAAAGTGGGATAACTTCTTCATCATAACTCCTATGATCTTGAGTCAACTTCAGGGTGATTCTACACTGATTTATGAGTCCAAATCAAGCTTCTTACATCGTGATTCATTCTGGTTTTATTAGTATCAAGAAGAAATTGCCAAATCTCCAAACAGGGCAAACTGGAATCACTTCGGTTAAAAGTGGGATAACTTCTTCATCATAACTCCTATGATCTTGAGTCAACTTCAGGGTGATTCTACACTGATTTATGAGTCCAAATCAAGCTTCTTACATCGTGATTCATTCTGGTTTTATTAGTATCAAGAAGAAATTGCCAAATCTCCAAACAGGGCAAACTGGAATCACTTCGGTTAAAAGTGGGATAACTTCTTCATCATAACTCCTATGATCTTGAGTCAACTTCAGGGTGATTCTACACTGATTTATGAGTCCAAATCAAGCTTCTTACATCGTGATTCATTCTGGTTTTATTAGTATCAAGAAGAAATTGCCAAATCTCCAAACAGGGCAAACTGGAATCACTTCGGTTAAAAGTGGGATAACTTCTTCATCATAACTCCTATGATCTTGAGTCAACTTCAGGGTGATTCTACACTGATTTATGAGTCCAAATCAAGCTTCTTACATCGTGATTCATTCTGGTTTTATTAGTATCAAGAAGAAATTGCCAAATCTCCAAACAGGGCAAACTGGAATCACTTCGGTTAAAAGTGGGATAACTTCTTCATCATAACTCCTATGATCTTGAGTCAACTTCAGGGTGATTCGACACTGATTTATGAGTCCAAATCAAGCTTCTTACATCGTGATTCATTCTGGTTTTATTAGTATCAAGAAGAAATTGCCAAATCTCCAAACAGGGCAAACTGGAATCACTTCGGTTAAAAGTGGGATAACTTCTTCATCATAACTCCTATGATCTTGATTCAACTTCAGGGTGATTCTACACTGATTTATGAGTCCAAATCAAGCTTCTTACATCGTGATTCATTCTGGTTTTATTAGTATCAAGAAGAAATTGCCAAATCTCCAAACAGGGCAAACTGGAATCACTTCGGTTAAAAGTGGGATAACTTCTTCATCATAACTCCTATGATCTTGAGTCAACTTCAGGGTGATTCGACACTGATTTATGAGTCCAAATCAAGCTTCTTACATCGTGATTCATTCTGGTTTTATTAGTATCAAGAAGAAATTGCCAAATCTCCAAACAGGGCAAACTGGAATCACTTCGGTTAAAAGTGGGATAACTTCTTCATCATAACTCCTATGATCTTGAGTCAACTTCAGGGTGATTCTACACTGATTTATGAGTCCAAATCAAGCTTCTTACATCGTGATTCATTCTGGTTTTATTAGTATCAAGAAGAAATTGCCAAATCTCCAAACAGGGCAAACTGGAATCACTTCGGTTAAAAGTGGGATAACTTCTTCATCATAACTCCTATGATCTTGAGTCAACTTCAGGGTGATTCTACACTGATTTATGAGTCCAAATCAAGCTTCTTACATCGTGATTCATTCTGGTTTTATTAGTATCAAGAAGAAATTGCCAAATCTCCAAACAGGGCAAACTGGAATCACTTCGGTTAAAAGTGGGATAACTTCTTCATCATAACTCCTATGATCTTGAGTCAACTTCAGGGTGATTCTACACTGATTTATGAGTCCAAATCAAGCTTCTTACATCGTGATTCATTCTGGTTTTATTAGTATCAAGAAGAAATTGCCAAATCTCCAAACAGGGCAAACTGGAATCACTTCGGTTAAAAGTGGGATAACTTCTTCATCATAACTCCTATGATCTTGAGTCAACTTCAGGGTGATTCTACACTGATTTATGAGTCCAAATCAAGCTTCTTACATCGTGATTCATTCTGGTTTTATTAGTATCAAGAAGAAATTGCCAAATCTCCAAACAGGGCAAACTGGAATCACTTCGGTTAAAAGTGGGATAACTTCTTCATCATAACTCCTATGATCTTGAGTCAACTTCAGGGTGATTCTACACTGATTTATGAGTCCAAATCAAGCTTCTTACATCGTGATTCATTCTGGTTTTATTAGTATCAAGAAGAAATTGCCAAATCTCCAAACAGGGCAAACTGGAATCACTTCGGTTAAAAGTGGGATAACTTCTTCATCATAACTCCTATGATCTTGAGTCAACTTCAGGGTGATTCTACACTGATTTATGAGTCCAAATCAAGCTTCTTACATCGTGATTCATTCTGGTTTTATTAGTATCAAGAAGAAATTGCCAAATCTCCAAACAGGGCAAACTGGAATCACTTCGGTTAAAAGTGGGATAACTTCTTCATCATAACTCCAATGATCTTGAGTCAACTTCAGGGTGATTCTACACTGATTTATGAGTCCAAATCAAGCTTCTTACATCGTGATTCATTCTGGTTTTATTAGTATCAAGAAGAAATTGCCAAATCTCCAAACAGGGCAAACTGGAATCACTTCGGTTAAAAGTGGGATAACTTCTTCATCATAACTCCTATGATCTTGAGTCAACTTCAGGGTGATTCGACACTGATTTATGAGTCCAAATCAAGCTTCTTACATCGTGATTCATTCTGGTTTTATTAGTATCAAGAAGAAATTGCCAAATCTCCAAACAGGGCAAACTGGAATCACTTCGGTTAAAAGTGGGATAACTTCTTCATCATAACTCCTATGATCTTGAGTCAACTTCAGGGTGATTCTACACTGATTTATGAGTCCAAATCAAGCTTCTTACATCGTGATTCATTCTGGTTTTATTAGTATCAAGAAGAAATTGCCAAATCTCCAAACAGGGCAAACTGGAATCACTTCGGTTAAAAGTGGGATAACTTCTTCATCATAACTCCTATGATCTTGAGTCAACTTCAGGGTGATTCGACACTGATTTATGAGTCCAAATCAAGCTTCTTACATCGTGATTCATTCTGGTTTTATTAGTATCAAGAAGAAATTGCCAAATCTCCAAACAGGGCAAACTGGAATCACTTCGGTTAAAAGTGGGATAACTTCTTCATCATAACTCCTATGATCTTGAGTCAACTTCAGGGTGATTCTACACTGATTTATGAGTCCAAATCAAGCTTCTTACATCGTGATTCATTCTGGTTTTATTAGTATCAAGAAGAAATTGCCAAATCTCCAAACAGGGCAAACTGGAATCACTTCGGTTAAAAGTGGGATAACTTCTTCATCATAACTCCTATGATCTTGAGTCAACTTCAGGGTGATTCGACACTGATTTATGAGTCCAAATCAAGCTTCTTACATCGTGATTCATTCTGGTTTTATTAGTATCAAGAAGAAATTGCCAAATCTCCAAACAGGGCAAACTGGAATCACTTCGGTTAAAAGTGGGATAACTTCTTCATCATAACTCCTATGATCTTGAGTCAACTTCAGGGTGATTCTACACTGATTTATGAGTCCAAATCAAGCTTCTTACATCGTGATTCATTCTGGTTTTATTAGTATCAAGAAGAAATTGCCAAATCTCCAAACAGGGCAAACTGGAATCACTTCGGTTAAAAGTGGGATAACTTCTTCATCATAACTCCTATGATCTTGAGTCAACTTCAGGGTGATTCTACACTGATTTATGAGTCCAAATCAAGCTTCTTACATCGTGATTCATTCTGGTTTTATTAGTATCAAGAAGAAATTGCCAAATCTCCAAACAGGGCAAACTGGAATCACTTCGGTTAAAAGTGGGATAACTTCTTCATCATAACTCCTATGATCTTGAGTCAACTTCAGGGTGATTCTACACTGATTTATGAGTCCAAATCAAGCTTCTTACATCGTGATTCATTCTGGTTTTATTAGTATCAAGAAGAAATTGCCAAATCTCCAAACAGGGCAAACTGGAATCACTTCGGTTAAAAGTGGGATAACTTCTTCATCATAACTCCTATGATCTTGAGTCAACTTCAGGGTGATTCTACACTGATTTATGAGTCCAAATCAAGCTTCTTACATCGTGATTCATTCTGGTTTTATTAGTATCAAGAAGAAATTGCCAAATCTCCAAACAGGGCAAACTGGAATCACTTCGGTTAAAAGTGGGATAACTTCTTCATCATAACTCCTATGATCTTGAGTCAACTTCAGGGTGATTCTACACTGATTTATGAGTCCAAATCAAGCTTCTTACATCGTGATTCATTCTGGTTTTATTAGTATCAAGAAGAAATTGCCAAATCTCCAAACAGGGCAAACTGGAATCACTTCGGTTAAAAGTGGGATAACTTCTTCATCATAACTCCAATGATCTTGATTCAACTTCAGGGTGATTCTACACTGATTTATGAGTCCAAATCAAGCTTCTTACATCGTGATTCATTCTGGTTTTATTAGTATCAAGAATAAATTGCCCAAATCTCCAAACAGGGCAAACTGGAATCACTTCGGTTAAAAGTGGGATAACTTCTTCATCATAACTCCTATGATCTTGAGTCAACTTCAGGGTGATTCTACACTGATTTATGAGTCCAAATCAAGCTTCTTACATCGTGATTCATTCTGGTTTTATTAGTATCAAGAAGAAATTGCCAAATCTCCAAACAGGGCAAACTGGAATCACTTCGGTTAAAAGTGGGATAACTTCTTCATCATAACTCCAATGATCTTGATTCAACTTCAGGGTGATTCTACACTGATTTATGAGTCCAAATCAAGCTTCTTACATCGTGATTCATTCTGGTTTTATTAGTATCAAGAAGAAATTGCCAAATCTCCAAACAGGGCAAACTGGAATCACTTCGGTTAAAAGTGGGATAACTTCTTCATCATAACTCCTATGATCTTGAGTCAACTTCAGGGTGATTCTACACTGATTTATGAGTCCAAATCAAGCTTCTTACATCGTGATTCATTCTGGTTTTATTAGTATCAAGAAGAAATTGCCAAATCTCCAAACAGGGCAAACTGGAATCACTTCGGTTAAAAGTGGGATAACTTCTTCATCATAACTCCTATGATCTTGAGTCAACTTCAGGGTGATTCTACACTGATTTATGAGTCCAAATCAAGCTTCTTACATCGTGATTCATTCTGGTTTTATTAGTATCAAGAAGAAATTGCCAAATCTCCAAACAGGGCAAACTGGAATCACTTCGGTTAAAAGTGGGATAACTTCTTCATCATAACTCCTATGATCTTGAGTCAACTTCAGGGTGATTCAACACTGATTTATGAGTCCAAATCAAGCTTCTTACATCGTGATTCATTCTGGTTTTATTAGTATCAAGAAGAAATTGCCAAATCTCCAAACAGGGCAAACTGGAATCACTTCGGTTAAAAGTGGGATAACTTCTTCATCATAACTCCTATGATCTTGAGTCAACTTCAGGGTGATTCAACACTGATTTATGAGTCCAAATCAAGCTTCTTACATCGTGATTCATTCTGGTTTTATTAGTATCAAGAAGAAATTGCCAAATCTCCAAACAGGGCAAACTGGAATCACTTCGGTTAAAAGTGGGATAACTTCTTCATCATAACTCCTATGATCTTGAGTCAACTTCAGGGTGATTCAACACTGATTTATGAGTCCAAATCAAGCTTCTTACATCGTGATTCATTCTGGTTTTATTAGTATCAAGAAGAAATTGCCAAATCTCCAAACAGGGCAAACTGGAATCACTTCGGTTAAAAGTGGGATAACTTCTTCATCATAACTCCTATGATCTTGAGTCAACTTCAGGGTGATTCTACACTGATTTATGAGTCCAAATCAAGCTTCTTACATCGTGATTCATTCTGGTTTTATTAGTATCAAGAAGAAATTGCCAAATCTCCAAACAGGGCAAACTGGAATCACTTCGGTTAAAAGTGGGATAACTTCTTCATCATAACTCCTATGATCTTGAGTCAACTTCAGGGTGATTCTACACTGATTTATGAGTCCAAATCAAGCTTCTTACATCGTGATTCATTCTGGTTTTATTAGTATCAAGAAGAAATTGCCAAATCTCCAAACAGGGCAAACTGGAATCACTTCGGTTAAAAGTGGGATAACTTCTTCATCATAACTCCTATGATCTTGATTCAACTTCAGGGTGATTCTACACTGATTTATGAGTCCAAATCAAGCTTCTTACATCGTGATTCATTCTGGTTTTATTAGTATCAAGAAGAAATTGCCAAATCTCCAAACAGGACAAACTGGAATCACTTCGGTTAAAAGTGGGATAACTTCTTCATCATAACTCCTATGATCTTGATTCAACTTCAGGGTGATTCTACACTGATTTATGAGTCCAAATCAAGCTTCTTACATCGTGATTCATTCTGGTTTTATTAGTATCAAGAAGAAATTGCCAAATCTCCAAACAGGGCAAACTGGAATCACTTCGGTTAAAAGTGGGATAACTTCTTCATCATAACTCCTATGATCTTGAGTCAACTTCAGGGTGATTCTACACTGATTTATGAGTCCAAATCAAGCTTCTTACATCGTGATTCATTCTGGTTTTATTAGTATCAAGAAGAAATTGCCAAATCTCCAAACAGGGCAAACTGGAATCACTTCGGTTAAAAGTGGGATAACTTCTTCATCATAACTCCTATGATCTTGAGTCAACTTCAGGGTGATTCAACACTGATTTATGAGTCCAAATCAAGCTTCTTACATCGTGATTCATTCTGGTTTTATTAGTATCAAGAAGAAATTGCCAAATCTCCAAACAGGGCAAACTGGAATCACTTCGGTTAAAAGTGGGATAACTTCTTCATCATAACTCCTATGATCTTGAGTCAACTTCAGGGTGATTCTACACTGATTTATGAGTCCAAATCAAGCTTCTTACATCGTGATTCATTCTGGTTTTATTAGTATCAAGAAGAAATTGCCAAATCTCCAAACAGGGCAAACTGGAATCACTTCGGTTAAAAGTGGGATAACTTCTTCATCATAACTCCTATGATCTTGAGTCAACTTCAGGGTGATTCTACACTGATTTATGAGTCCAAATCAAGCTTCTTACATCGTGATTCATTCTGGTTTTATTTAGTATCAAGAAGAAATTGCCAAATCTCCAAACAGGGCAAACTGGAATCACTTCGGTTAAAAGTGGGATAACTTCTTCATCATAACTCCTATGATCTTGAGTCAACTTCAGGGTGATTCTACACTGATTTATGAGTCCAAATCAAGCTTCTTACATCGTGATTCATTCTGGTTTTATTAGTATCAAGAAGAAATTGCCAAATCTCCAAACAGGGCAAACTGGAATCACTTCGGTTAAAAGTGGGATAACTTCTTCATCATAACTCCTATGATCTTGAGTCAACTTCAGGGTGATTCTACACTGATTTATGAGTCCAAATCAAGCTTCTTACATCGTGATTCATTCTGGTTTTATTAGTATCAAGAAGAAATTGCCAAATCTCCAAACAGGGCAAACTGGAATCACTTCGGTTAAAAGTGGGATAACTTCTTCATCATAACTCCTATGATCTTGAGTCAACTTCAGGGTGATTCGACACTGATTTATGAGTCCAAATCAAGCTTCTTACATCGTGATTCATTCTGGTTTTATTAGTATCAAGAAGAAATTGCCAAATCTCCAAACAGGGCAAACTGGAATCACTTCGGTTAAAAGTGGGATAACTTCTTCATCATAACTCCTATGATCTTGAGTCAACTTCAGGGTGATTCTACACTGATTTATGAGTCCAAATCAAGCTTCTTACATCGTGATTCATTCTGGTTTTATTAGTATCAAGAAGAAATTGCCAAATCTCCAAACAGGGCAAACTGGAATCACTTCGGTTAAAAGTGGGATAACTTCTTCATCATAACTCCTATGATCTTGAGTCAACTTCAGGGTGATTCTACACTGATTTATGAGTCCAAATCAAGCTTCTTACATCGTGATTCATTCTGGTTTTATTAGTATCAAGAAGAAATTGCCAAATCTCCAAACAGGGCAAACTGGAATCACTTCGGTTAAAAGTGGGATAACTTCTTCATCATAACTCCAATGATCTTGATTCAACTTCAGGGTGATTCTACACTGATTTATGAGTCCAAATCAAGCTTCTTACATCGTGATTCATTCTGGTTTTATTAGTATCAAGAATAAATTGCCAAATCTCCAAACAGGGCAAACTGGAATCACTTCGGTTAAAAGTGGGATAACTTCTTCATCATAACTCCTATGATCTTGAGTCAACTTCAGGGTGATTCTACACTGATTTATGAGTCCAAATCAAGCTTCTTACATCGTGATTCATTCTGGTTTTATTAGTATCAAGAAGAAATTGCCAAATCTCCAAACAGGACAAACTGGAATCACTTCGGTTAAAAGTGGGATAACTTCTTCATCATAACTCCTATGATCTTGAGTCAACTTCAGGGTGATTCTACACTGATTTATGAGTCCAAATCAAGCTTCTTACATCGTGATTCATTCTGGTTTTATTAGTATCAAGAAGAAATTGCCAAATCTCCAAACAGGGCAAACTGGAATCACTTCGGTTAAAAGTGGGATAACTTCTTCATCATAACTCCTATGATCTTGATTCAACTTCAGGGTGATTCTACACTGATTTATGAGTCCAAATCAAGCTTCTTACATCGTGATTCATTCTGGTTTTATTAGTATCAAGAAGAAATTGCCAAATCTCCAAACAGGGCAAACTGGAATCACTTCGGTTAAAAGTGGGATAACTTCTTCATCATAACTCCTATGATCTTGAGTCAACTTCAGGGTGATTCGACACTGATTTATGAGTCCAAATCAAGCTTCTTACATCGTGATTCATTCTGGTTTTATTAGTATCAAGAAGAAATTGCCAAATCTCCAAACAGGGCAAACTGGAATCACTTCGGTTAAAAGTGGGATAACTTCTTCATCATAACTCCTATGATCTTGAGTCAACTTCAGGGTGATTCTACACTGATTTATGAGTCCAAATCAAGCTTCTTACATCGTGATTCATTCTGGTTTTATTAGTATCAAGAAGAAATTGCCAAATCTCCAAACAGGGCAAACTGGAATCACTTCGGTTAAAAGTGGGATAACTTCTTCATCATAACTCCTATGATATTGATCAACTTCAGGGTGATTCTACACTGATTATGAGTCCAAATCAAGCTTCTTACATCGTGATTCATTCTGGTTTTATTAGTATCAAGAAGAAATTGCCAAATCTCCAAACAGGGCAAACTGGAATCACTTCGGTTAAAAGTGGGATAACTTCTTCATCATAACTCCTATGATCTTGAGTCAACTTCAGGGTGATTCTACACTGATTATGAGTCCAAATCAAGCTTCTTACATCGTGATTCATTCTGGTTTTATTAGTATCAAGAAGAAATTGCCAAATCTCCAAACAGGGCAAACTGGAATCACTTCGGTTAAAAGTGGGATAACTTCTTCATCATAACTCCAATGATCTTGAGTCAACTTCAGGGTGATTCTACACTGATTATGAGTCCAAATCAAGCTTCTTACATCGTGATTCATTCTGGTTTTATTAGTATCAAGAAGAAATTGCCAAATCTCCAAACAGGGCAAACTGGAATCACTTCGGTTAAAAGTGGGATAACTTCTTCATCATAACTCCTATGATCTTGAGTCAACTTCAGGGTGATTCTACACTGATTTATGAGTCCAAATCAAGCTTCTTACATCGTGATTCATTCTGGTTTTATTAGTATCAAGAAGAAATTGCCAAATCTCCAAACAGGGCAAACTGGAATCACTTCGGTTAAAAGTGGGATAACTTCTTCATCATAACTCCTATGATCTTGAGTCAACTTCAGGGTGATTCTACACTGATTTATGAGTCCAAATCAAGCTTCTTACATCGTGATTCATTCTGGTTTTATTAGTATCAAGAAGAAATTGCCAAATCTCCAAACAGGGCAAACTGGAATCACTTCGGTTAAAAGTGGGATAACTTCTTCATCATAACTCCTATGATCTTGAGTCAACTTCAGGGTGATTCTACACTGATTTATGAGTCCAAATCAAGCTTCTTACATCGTGATTCATTCTGGTTTTATTAGTATCAAGAAGAAATTGCCAAATCTCCAAACAGGGCAAACTGGAATCACTTCGGTTAAAAGTGGGATAACTTCTTCATCATAACTCCTATGATCTTGAGTCAACTTCAGGGTGATTCTACACTGATTTATGAGTCCAAATCAAGCTTCTTACATCGTGATTCATTCTGGTTTTATTAGTATCAAGAAGAAATTGCCAAATCTCCAAACAGGGCAAACTGGAATCACTTCGGTTAAAAGTGGGATAACTTCTTCATCATAACTCCTATGATCTTGAGTCAACTTCAGGGTGATTCTACACTGATTTATGAGTCCAAATCAAGCTTCTTACATCGTGATTCATTCTGGTTTTATTAGTATCAAGAAGAAATTGCCAAATCTCCAAACAGGGCAAACTGGAATCACTTCGGTTAAAAGTGGGATAACTTCTTCATCATAACTCCTATGATCTTGAGTCAACTTCAGGGTGATTCTACACTGATTTATGAGTCCAAATCAAGCTTCTTACATCGTGATTCATTCTGGTTTTATTAGTATCAAGAAGAAATTGCCAAATCTCCAAACAGGGGCAAACTGGAATCACTTCGGTTAAAAGTGGGATAACTTCTTCATCATAACTCCAATGATATTGATTCAACTTCAGGGTGATTCTACACTGATTTATGAGTCCAAATCAAGCTTCTTACATCGTGATTCATTCTGGTTTTATTAGTATCAAGAAGAAATTAACAAATCTCCAAACAGGGCAAACTGGAATCACTTCGGTTAAAAGTGGGATAACTTCTTCATCATAACTCCTATGATATTGAGTCAACTTCAGGGTGATTCTACACTGATTATGAGTCCAAATCAAGCTTCTTACATCGTGATTCATTGTGGTTTTATTAGTATCAAGGAAGAAATTGCCAAATCTCCAAACAGGCAAACTGGAATCACTTCGGTTAAAAGTGGGATAACTTCTTCATCATAACTCCTATGATCTTGAGTCAACTTCAGGGTGATTCTACACTGATTTATGAGTCCAAATCAAGCTTCTTACATCGTGATTCATTCTGGTTTTATTAGTATCAAGAAGAAATTGCCAAATCTCCAAACAGGGCAAACTGGAATCACTTCGGTTAAAAGTGGGATAACTTCTTCATCATAACTCCTATGATCTTGAGTCAACTTCAGGGTGATTCTACACTGATTTATGAGTCCAAATCAAGCTTCTTACATCGTGATTCATTCTGGTTTTATTAGTATCAAGAAGAAATTGCCAAATCTCCAAACAGGGCAAACTGGAATCACTTCGGTTAAAAGTGGGATAACTTCTTCATCATAACTCCTATGATCTTGAGTCAACTTCAGGGTGATTCGACACTGATTTATGAGTCCAAATCAAGCTTCTTACATCGTGATTCATTCTGGTTTTATTAGTATCAAGAAGAAATTGCCAAATCTCCAAACAGGGCAAACTGGAATCACTTCGGTTAAAGTGGGATAACTTCTTCATCATAACTCCTATGATCTTGAGTCAACTTCAGGGTGATTCGACACTGATTTATGAGTCCAAATCAAGCTTCTTACATCGTGATTCATTCTGGTTTTATTAGTATCAAGAAGAAATTGCCAAATCTCCAAACAGGGCAAACTGGAATCACTTCGGTTAAAAGTGGGATAACTTCTTCATCATAACTCCTATGATCTTGAGTCAACTTCAGGGTGATTCTACACTGATTTATGAGTCCAAATCAAGCTTCTTACATCGTGATTCATTCTGGTTTTATTAGTATCAAGAAGAAATTGCCAAATCTCCAAACAGGGCAAACTGGAATCACTTCGGTTAAAAGTGGGATAACTTCTTCATCATAACTCCTATGATCTTGAGTCAACTTCAGGGTGATTCGACACTGATTTATGAGTCCAAATCAAGCTTCTTACATCGTGATTCATTCTGGTTTTATTAGTATCAAGAAGAAATTGCCAAATCTCCAAACAGGGCAAACTGGAATCACTTCGGTTAAAAGTGGGATAACTTCTTCATCATAACTCCTATGATCTTGAGTCAACTTCAGGGTGATTCTACACTGATTTATGAGTCCAAATCAAGCTTCTTACATCGTGATTCATTCTGGTTTTATTAGTATCAAGAAGAAATTGCCAAATCTCCAAACAGGGCAAACTGGAATCACTTCGGTTAAAAGTGGGATAACTTCTTCATCATAACTCCTATGATCTTGAGTCAACTTCAGGGTGATTCAACACTGATTTATGAGTCCAAATCAAGCTTCTTACATCGTGATTCATTCTGGTTTTATTAGTATCAAGAAGAAATTGCCAAATCTC
The DNA here is from genome assembly GCA_905132885.1 of Moricandia moricandioides. NCBI lineage: Eukaryota > Viridiplantae > Streptophyta > Magnoliopsida > Brassicales > Brassicaceae > Moricandia > Moricandia moricandioides. Next base: position 2,177 of record CAJHQQ010004399.1, on the reverse strand, counting down.
CAAACAGGGCAAACTGGAATCACTTCGGTTAAAAGTGGGATAACTTCTTCATCATAACTCCTATGATCTTGAGTCAACTTCAGGGTGATTCTACACTGATTTATGAGTCCAAATCAAGCTTCTTACATCGTGATTCATTCTGGTTTATTAGTATCAAGAAGAAATTGCCAAATCTCCAAACAGGGCAAACTGGAATCACTTCGGTTAAAAGTGGGATAACTTTCTTCATCATAACTCCAATGATATTGATTCAACTTCAGGGTGATTCTACACTGATTAATGAGTCCAAATCAAGCTTCTTACATCGTGATTCATTCTGGTTTTATTAGTATCAAGAAGAAATTGCCAAATCTCCAAACAGGGCAAACTGGAATCACTTCGGTTAAAAGTGGGATAACTTCTTCATCATAACTCCAATGATATTGATTCAACTTCAGGGTGATTCTACACTGATTTATGAGTCCAAATCAAGCTTCTTACATCGTGATTCATTCTGGTTTTATTAGTATCAAGAAGAAATTGCCAAATCTCCAAACAGGGCAAACTGGAATCACTTCGGTTAAAAGTGGGATAACTTCTTCATCATAACTCCTATGATCTTGAGTCAACTTCAGGGTGATTCGACACTGATTTATGAGTCCAAATCAAGCTTCTTACATCGTGATTCATTCTGATTTTATTAGTATCAAGAAGAAATTGCCAAATCTCCAAACAGGGCAAACTGGAATCACTTCGGTTAAAAGTGGGATAACTTCTTCATCATAACTCCAATGATATTGATTCAACTTCAGGGTGATTCTACACTGATTAGTGAGTCCAAATCAAGCTTCTTACATCGTGATTCATTCTGGTTTTATTAGTATCAAGAATAAATTCCCAAATCTCCAAACAGGGCAAACTGGAATCACTTCGGTTAAAAGTGGGATAACTTCTTCATCATAACTCCAATGATATTGATTCAACTTCAGGGTGATTCTACACTGATTTATGAGTCCAAATCAAGCTTTCTTACATCGTGATTCATTCTGGTTTTATTAGTATCAAGAAGAAATTGCCAAATCTCCAAACAGGGCAAACTGGAATCACTTCGGTTAAAAGTGGGATAACTTCTTCATCATAACTCCAATGATATTGATTCAACTTCAGGGTGATTCTACACTGATTTATGAGTCCAAATCAAGATTCTTACATCGTGATTCATTCTGGTTTTATTAGTATCAAGAATAAATTGCCAAATCTCCAAACAGGACAAACTGGAATCACTTCGGTTAAAAGTGGGATAACTTCTTCATCATGACTCCAATGATATTGATTCAACTTCAGGGTGATTCTACACTGATTAATGAGTCCAAATCAAGCTTCTTACATCGTGATTCATTCTGGTTTTATTAGTATCAAGAATAAATTCCCAAATCTCCAAACAGGGACAAACTGGAATCACTTCGGTTAAAAGTGGGATAACTTCTTCATCATAACTCCAATGATATTGATTCAACTTCAGGGTGATTCTACACTGATTTATGAGTCCAAATCAAGCTTCTTACATCGTGATTCATTCTGGTTTTATTTAGTATCAAGAAGAAATTGCCAAATCTCCAAACAGGGCAAACTGGAATCACTTCGGTTAAAAGTGGGATAACTTCTTCATCATAACTCCTATGATCTTGAGTCAACTTCAGGGTGATTCGACACTGATTTATGAGTCCAAATCAAGCTTCTTACATCGTGATTCATTCTGGTTTTATTAGTATCAAGAAGAAATTGCCAAATCTCCAAACAGGGCAAACTGGAATCACTTCGGTTAAAAGTGGGATAACTTCTTCATCATAACTCCTATGATCTTGATTCAACTTCAGGGTGATTCTACACTGATTAATGAGTCCAAATCAAGCTTCTTACATCGTGATTCATTCTGGTTTTATTAGTATCAAGAATAAATTCCAAATCTCCAAACAGGGCAAACTGGAATCACTTCGGTTAAAAGTGGGATAACTTCTTCATCATAACTCCTATGATCTTGAGTCAACTTCAGGGTGATTCTACACTGATTTATGAGTCCAAATCAAGCTTCTTACATCGTGATTCATTCTGGTTTTATTAGTATCAAGAAGAAATTGCCAAATCTCCAAACAGGGCAAACTGGAATCACTTCGGTTAAAAGTGGGATAACTTCTTCA
>CAJHQQ010004398.1:0-29024 GCA_905132885.1 Moricandia moricandioides | reverse complement strand
AAAAAACATATCTTTATATAACCTGAGATGAGTCTTGCGAGTATTAGCTGTTAAACATTTTTGAAATTTTAATAATGTAAATATTTATGGTACTATGGCAAATATTTGATATATCAAATGTTTTAGGAATCGAAACCAGTATCTAACTAGTGAAGTTACAGAGCCGATGTAATGGACAAGAATCAGTAGTTATAAAGAAAATGGGTGTTAAGAAGAAATTTCCTCTTCTCCACGGCTACTATACATTAATTTATTAAGTCTCTTTTTAAAGTTACCTCAGAAAATAATATTAATATTTTTTAATTGGAAGCCAACAAAATATGTAAATAAAAGAGCAAAAGAATTGAAAGAAATTATTTATTAGTATGAGGTTTTCTATCATTCAGACCTTATATTTAAAGAGGCATGTTAATGTAAGATTGTAAGATGGAAGTCAACACTTAGAACGTTTTACTACCATGTTCTCTTGTTCTCAATTGTTGTCGAATTTTCGCCCATCCTATTTTCGGTGAAACTCTGTAAACTATACTTCATATTAATCCATAAAACGCCTCTTTGCAATCTCTTACGATATTTTGTTACTTGTCTGTTTTTCGTATTCGTGTGTTTACGCAGGAAATCAAGATCCTCAAGGAAAGTTGGGAATCTTGACTTTCTTTCATTAACTAAAATTGACAATGCGAATTTTGGTTCCCACAGTTTGGTGCTAGAAAGGGGGGGGGGGGTTCAGATTCTCTAACTCCAAATCACCGAACGGACAGAATACAATATGTCTGACAAAGCAGGCAGCGACATCATATCTTTCAAAAACAGGGCAACATCTGATCGGGATAAACCCCGCAATGATCTCCTGGTCATTGAACTAACAATCCGAGATATCGACGTTGCAAGAATATTAGTCGACACATAAGCTCGGCTGATATTATCTTCAAAAGTACCCTCGAGAGAATGAAAATCGAACTATCTGAAATTGCACAAAGTCCGAGCCCAATACTGGGATTCTCTGGAGAAACTGCTATGACCCTCGGCTCAATCAACCTCGCGGTTAAAGCTAGGAGTAGTACAAAAGTCGTGGAATTTTTGGTCATTGATTGCCCTACATCGTACAATGCAATCATGGGCACTTCTTTTCTGAACTCCTTGCAAGCTATTCCATCAACATATCACCTAAGCCTTAAGTTTCCAACTCGAGAAAAAAAAAATCTAGGGAGATCGGAAAGTATCGCAAATAGGAATTAAAAAGAAAAATTTACAACGGAACTCTTAACCTGTCTAAAGGAGAACCTTCACACATTCGCCTGGACTGCAGAGGATATGCCAGGTATTGACAAAACATAACATGTCACAAACTCAATGTCGACCCATTTTTCAAATCACTCCGATAAAAAAGACGAAAGTTAGGACCAGAACGTGCCGCTGTAGTCAACGATAATGTCAAAAAACTCTTAAAAGTTGGATTAATAACAGAGGTAATGAATCCCGACTGGCTCGCTAACCCCGTGGTGGTAAAAAAACTGGAAAGTGGCGAATATGCGTGGATTTTACCGATCTCAACAAAGCATGTCCAAAATATAGCTTCCTTTTTCCGCAAATCAATCGTCTAGTCGAAGCGACAAGAAGAAACAAGCTCCTATCATTTATGGATGCTTTCTCCCGGTACAATCAGATCATGATGAACCCAAACGACCATGAGAAAACGACTTTTATCACTGATCCCAGTACATATTGTTACAAGGTGATTCCACTTGGCCTCAAGAGTGCAGGTGCGACCTATCAACGACCTGTAAATAGTACAATTTCCGAGCAGCTCGGAAAAACCATGGAAGTTTATGATATGTTCAAATTAAACTTCAAGCTACTCTCTCAAATAAGAGGTTCGATGTAGTACTTGAGGATCAAATCCACAGAGACTCAGTATCTCACACAATAGACTATCGGTTTTAGATCAAGCTAGGCAAATAAAACTGTAAACAAAGCAATAAAGAGATAGAACGGTTGTAAACGATAAGGAAAAAAAGATAGATCTAGGGATTTATCAATCAAGATATTCAAAACAAAAATCAAGGATTCTAAGGGTTTTATAGATTCAGTTCTAGAACTTGAATTCAATAAGCAAGTAATCCAGCTCTCGCATGCAATTACTAATCAGATGTCTAAATCATGTGATTCCAACTCTCGTATGCAAATTCAGGAAGAGTGTCGATCGATATCAATGGTTGAGTGTCGGTCGACACATCTTTAGAGAAGCATTAATGTACAAATCAATAATGCTCAACTAAACCCTAGTCCAACTTCATATGCGCCTAGGTATCTAATCCAGCATAGTTCGGGTTCTGTTAATTGATTGCACTCTCGTGCCTCTCAATTGTCCTATGATTCCAGGTTCAAATAATCAGTCACACTTTCGTTATTTTCCAACTACTATAGATCATAATATTACAAGCTACCCTGGTGTAGAAATCAGTAAGCGACCCTAGCAATCCTAATAGATTATCAATTTTATATTAAGCTCATGAAATCCCTAAACCTAACAAGATGAATTACTCAGACATGAAAGTAATAACACAAATCATAGTCTGAATAAATAGATAAAGAAATCACAAATAAAACCAAAGGAGTTCCAATCAATCTCCAAAGGAGAATTGATCCTCTCTCCAACCCTAAGACAATAAATAGAATAAAGTAAAGAAAGTGTAGCCGTCAACAATGGCTTAGAAAACACATAAATAAGGTTAAAAGTTGGTCAAAGGTATTCTGTTAACTTGTGATGACTTCTGGGCTTAATTCGTTCTGGAATCACTGTTGATCGACACCAAGAGGTCTGTGTCGATCGACACTCCATCTCAATCTCACAGCTTCCTCTCGCGAGGCATACATACCACTCTTCAGTAAGACGGCATACCTTTAGATCTAACACTCAGCTGGATCTCAAACCGGTGGAATTGGAAAGCTAACTCAAAGCTCTATCTTGTCTAAAAATATGACCTCCATATCAGAGTGGGAATGTCTCCATCCATAGCTAAACTTCTGAGACATCTGCGAAGTTATGCATCTCAAAAATTCCAGAATCTCCAAAGTTCTCCAAAACGTTCCCGAACTTGAAAAAACTCTAAAATAAACTCCAAACACATATAATAGACTCTATAAAGCACATATAGCAGGGTCTAAAAGTGGTAAAATCCATGCTATATCAGTTACATCGATTATATGGTCGTAAAATCTCTCGAAGAACATGAACACATCAACCATTTACGAGAATGCTTTGAGAGATTGAACCTACACAATATGAAACTGAACCCGATCAAATGTTGGTTCGCTGTAGCATCGGGCGAATTCCTCGGTTACCTCATCACATACTGAAGAATTGAGGCTAACCCAAAGCATATCAACGCACTAATCAAAATGGCTTCCTTGAAAAATAAACGAGATGTACAGAGGCTAACCGGTAGGGTCACAGCTCTCAATTTTTCATCTCAAGGTCTACGGATAAATGTATACCATTTTAGGAAATTTTAAGAGGAGAAAACTTTCAAACAGCTAAAACACTACTTGACCACCCCTCCAGTTCTTGCAAAACCCATTGAGGGAGAACCCCTATTTATCTATATCGTGGTATACGAAATAGCAGTAAGCGGCGTTCTATTCAGGGAAGAATGGAGTGAGCAAAAACAAACTTTTTACGTAAGTAAAACTTTGACAGATGCCAAGACACAATATCCACTGATGGAGAAGCTGGCATTCACCTTCGTAATGTCATCTCGAAAGCTGACGCACACAATCGTAATCCTCACCACATTCCCGCTTTGAACGATTTTGCATAGTCCCAGTCAATCAAGAAGACTAGCAAAATGGGCAGTCAAACTGAGAGAATACGATATCGAGTATCGAACAAGAGCTTGAGCAAAATCAAAAGTACTCGCCGATTTCTTCGTAGAACTCCCAATGGAGGGAACAAAAAATCAAGAACCAAACTCTACCTGGACCCATCACGTCGGCGGATCTTCATCCAAACAAGGTTAAGGAATCGGATTTCAGCTCACGCCACCGAATGGAGAAGTGTTGGAACAGTCGTTCCGACTAATTTTCCACGCTTCAAATAATGAAGCCGAATATGAAATAATTATTGCTGGACAACGATTGGCTCATGGTCTCAAAATACGCAGCATCCATGCATACTGTGATTCTCAACTTATCGCAAAGAAATTCAGCATTGAATACGAGGCCAGAGACGAAAGGATTGACTCATACTTAAAACTTTTCCAGGATCTTACTCAAGATTTTGATCAATTCTCCCTCAAAAATATTTCCCGCGCGGAAAACGCGCATGCCGACGATTTTGAAACCCTAGCATCAAGCTCAGATCCGGGCCTCAAACTGAAATTCCCGTGGAGGTCATAGAACAACCAAGCTTTGGTCCACCGATTGCTGCAAACCTGATCCAGTCACAAGACGACGGCATAGACGAAGTCAATCATAATCCCAAAGAAAAATCGGAACAATCCGAATACGGCTGCAACAAGCCATGGTTGGAAACGATCCAAGCGTACCTAAGAGAATGCTCCCGCAGAAAAATGGGCTGTCTGAAAAATCAAAACCCAGGCCGCACAGTACGTCTTAGTAGACGGAGAGATCTATAAATGAAAATTCTCCGGACCACTGAGGACATGTGTTGGGGGAAACATCGAAGGAGTCCTTTGGTCCCATCAAACGACTCCAAGACGAGAAACAGGAGAAACTCCCCTTGCCCTCATGTATAGGTCAGAATGCACGATCCCAGCAGAAGTTGAACTCCCCGGAATATGGAGCAGACTACTCCCGGAGCGAGAAGACTTGAACAACTTTATGATACTAGACGATCTCGATCACATCAACAAGCATCGAGATCAAGCACTCATACGAATTCAGAACTACCAACAAGCGGCCATACTACTACTCGAACGTACATAGTCGCAGGTTCAAAGAAGGTGATCTAGTCCTATGAAAAGTTTTCCAAAAAACATCCGAACTAAACGCAGGAAAAATCGGAGCAAACTGGGAAGGACCGTAAAAAGTCATATAAGTGGTTCGACCAGGAGCGTATGAGATTGCCAACATGCAAGACGTCAAGATTCTGAGAACATGGAATGCAATGCGACTCAAAAAATACTATCACAAGGCAATCACATCACAACACACTAAACTAAGAGATGACTTGATCCTCGAAGGGGTACGTAGGCAACTAGTTGCAAGACGAGTTCAGCTGTCCTGCTCTCTAAAAAGGGGGGAGTGGGTACGTATACGTATACTCGTATACTCCCACATTAAAATATCCACCTTCGTGTACTCAATATTTTTTTAAACTTTTAGGCAATAATAAAAATGCATTTTTACTAAGAAATATCCCGCCAGCCTCGTTCGCCCCAAACATACACGACATCACACAATACTTTATGGCTAAGAACATCAATTCACGATTCACTTAAAAACGCACAGGTGACAACAAACAATCATCGTGCAGTCTGAAAACGAAAATCATACAAAAGAACTTTATAAACAAACCCTTCAAGCCCGAAAATTTCAAACCAAAAATACGGCATACAAAAGAAAAATCTAGTCTTCAGCATAGCGAGACGTCGCAAATGCCTTAAGAACCATTTTTCAACGAAAAAGTATCTTCCTTGATGAAGTCTCCATCTCGGAAACTTGAACAGTCATATGCATTAATATCTTCTCAAACACATATCCTTCACGAAAGCTCAAATTCAAACGGTAACACTTACCATTCCGTTTGTTGCTGATCACAACCAACAAACTTGAATGTGCTAAATTGACTTAGCCATCTCCCCCCATAGAGAAAGGCTCTTAGACATCCAACACAAGGATAATAGTGCAGTATAAATGAAATCCGACATTTTGGTCAAGCACTTCCAGATATCTTTGGAGAGACGCTCGATTCCCGATCGATGCAAGTCATATAAGCCTAGAACTCTTTGCAGACTTAAATATTGAGAAATAATCGGGTTGAAACTGCAACAGGTGATTTAAGCCAAAACAGTCATCACAAGCCCTAAACCGAAAGTAAGCTTAGGTCTTGCCCTAAACCCAGCACACTGGTCCCAAAAATCTCAAGCCATAGTATCAGCATACCGATACGAGATTCCTAAGCATGTCTCTTCGCTTATATTCGTATGTTCATGAGACTCCGCTAACTAGGAAATTTTGAGTATTCTCATCTTAGACAAACGACGAATATAACGATCCGAAGCGTTCTTTCCCTCTGTCTCCGCATAAAAACTACTCTTACGTCAAAGAGATAAATCATAAGCTAATTGTGGGAACCGAAATTCGCACTATCGATTTAATGATCGGAAGAAAGTCAAGACACCCTAACTTTCTTTAAGGTCTCTGATTCCCTGCGCAAACACACGAATACGAAAAAGAGACAATAACAAGATATCGAAAGAGATTGCACATAGTCATTTTATTTATTAAGACGAAGTAAAGTTACAGAGATTCACAAAAAACAAGATGTACGGAAATTCGTCAACAGTGGAGAACAAAAGAAACAAAATAATAAAACGTTCTAAGAATAAAACTCCCTAGTCTAGCCACCTAGATCCTAAGTTTTCCTAAAGATAACAATGGCTTCCCTCAAAACCTAATTTTCGGATCCTGTTTCTCTTTGTCTTGCTCTTCTTTATATAGGTCTCCAAGGTCGGTCACCTTTTCTTTTCTGCCCCCAATTCGAGTTTATCTTCCGTGGAAATCTTCCTTACCTTCTCGATTTTCCATAATTATCTTGAGAATTGACAATTATCTTCTTTTCCATTTATCCTTTTTTGAAATCCGGTAAACCTTCATTGAAATTGGGTTCATTCTCATCTAAAATCGTAAGTGGGCTTTTATCGCGTCTTAGACCCTTCCGAGCCGTTTTGCGATTTTATCAATTTTTATGATTTCTTTCGGAGAAATCGTCCCTCATATGTTTCTACGATGTTTGTTTCACAAAATAATAAACCAATCATGTAATCGATACAACTTTGGTGTTTAAGTTAACCATTTTCGTCTTACACGATTAACTTGAAGTTTTGGCGAGAAACAATTTTTTATGATTTTTATTATAAAACTTAAACGGAAACTCCAATTGAGGCGAAACGAGAGACGTCTGAGCAACGATAGGACGGAGAAGATAATGAAGATAGTGTGGTCTAGTCGCCCACGGACGACTAGAAATTGTTGAGTGTCTAGTCACCCATGGGCGACTAGATATTGTTGAGTGTCTAGTTTCACATTGGTGACTAGACTATGCTCCGTGTCTATTTGCCCATGGGCGACTAGACTGTGTTCCGTGTCTAGTCTCCCATGGGATACTAGACATTGTGTGCGGTTATTCGTTATCCTGAAGCTCATTCATTCAGAATGTTTGGAATGTTCAGAATTAGTTTCCTTTGGGGATAGCCTTAGCAATCTTGGATGTCGATTTCAAGATTACCGTTTTTGACCCCAACAGTTAGCCCCCAGCTCGTAATTTTCAAGTGCAACTCTTACGAGTGAGTGATGTGCGTTTAATTGGAAACCTGGACCATGAATGTTTTACGTTATAATTGCAAATATTTTATCAATTATTTTAATTACAGAGGAACTTTTATAAGTATAGGACCTTCTCTGCTCATTCACTCCACACTTCTCTAACTTTTCATCTCTTCTTTCTTGAGAACTTTTTTTGAATCAGGATGACTTCCTCTCACGATGAGCAAAGAAGCAATGAATCTAGGATGGGCGCTGCCCTTCAGGAGAGTTCGTCTAACTCTCCTTCTCCTGGTGGCATTCCGACTCATGTGGCTGAGTACCTTGCTTTTCTGGATGAGCTGACTCGCCGTGATGCCGAGGCGGGGAGCTCCATCCACATAGATCTGGCGGACCCCTTTGTCCCGACTACTGCCTTGAACCCCATTGCCGAGTTGCCATTTTCCTCTCCGATCGTTCCTGAAGGTGGAGTGACTGACGCAGAGGTTTCGGCACAGTCGACGGGTTCTTCTACGAGTCTGGTTTTTGTTAATGATACTGAACAAGCTCCTGAGTCAATGTCTCCTCCTCTGGTCAAGAGAGAAATTTTCTTGGGGTTATGTGCCCTTAGTGCCACTCCTATCGTTGTGCCAAAGGTTCTTAAGAGGGCTTGTACAAACCCCAAGATAGTTAAGAAGAGGAGATGCGTCAGAGGAAGTGAGATCGGAGAAGGCTCGACGAGCTGCATTCTCGGAGAAGGCTCGACGAGCTGCACGGTCGCGGAGGCCAAGGCCGAGTTTCAGGCCCGCTTAGCGAGGGTTTCTAGTTCCCTTGACTCCATGACTTATGTTCACGGAAGGGATCTTGCTTTGGCGGTTATCAAAGGGAGCGTCCAGCTACTTTAGGGAACATAAAATCCGTCTCTAGAGGTCGAAGAGACCATGCTGTCTGTTTGTAAAGTGGAATTGACAGCCGTCGAGGAAGATTTCGATTTGATCCTCGCTGATCTGAAGTCCGAGTGCATTCTTCCACCGCCTTCGGATATCCTCGAGGGGCAGGATCCTGTGGAAGTTGAACTTTGCTAGGTGTTCGAGAGAGGCACAGGTGATGTGGCTTTAAGCCCTGGTGATGCGATGGACGAGGACGAGGTCCCGTCTCTCGTATATGAGTAAGGTTACAGTCCCGTTTGGGACGTTTGATTTTAATGTTTTATGCTTATGTTTGATCTGGCCGTGTACGGCCATGTTTTATGTTTTTGGTACTGGCCTTATGTGGCTTTGAATCCCTGCCGTTTTGCGGCTTTTCTAATAAACGGTGCGTTGTGTTTTGAAAGCGTAAGAGTGTGTGTAGAGGGAAGAATATGAGTTGTGATCTCATATCTAACTCTTTGCGAATCGTCACCTTCGTCCTTCGCGAAAGATTGGAAAATTTTTTACTATCAAAATCATATGAACGTACGAACATAAGCGAAGAGACATGTTTTAAGATCTCGTGTCGGTTAGATATCATGCCTTGAGATGTTCGAGACCAGTGTGTTGGGATTAGGGCACGACCTAGGCCTAGCAACGGGTTAGAGTTTGCGGTGACTATTTAATCTTACATTACTCGTAGCATTTTCAACTTGGTTCCGTCTCAATATTGAAGTCTGCGATGAGTTCTTGGCTTATATGACTTGCTTTGATCGGGAACTGAGAATCACTCCAAAGAAAAAATTTGAAGTATTCTGAAAGTGCTGACCAAAATTTCAGATTTCTTTTATAGCGCACTATTATCCTTGTGTCGGATGTTGGAGAGCTATCTCGAATGGAGGAGATGGCTTGGTCTGTTTAGGACATTAGAGTCGTATGTTATGATCAGAAACAAACATGATGGTAGATGTTACCGTTTTGAGTCTTCGCGAAGAATAAGTGTTTGAGAAGATGTTAGTGTGTATGATTGTTGGGATTTTGAGATGGAGGTGTCATCGAGGAAGGTATTTTGTCGAAAAATGATCTCTTCAAGCGTTTGCGACGTCTCACGATGTGGAAGGTTGGTTTTTATTTGGTTTGCAGCAGTTTTTGATTGAACGTTTGTGGGCTTGAAGAGTTTATGTGTTGTTGAATAGGTTTGATGTTATATATTTTTTTCGAAAACTGTTGGTTGTTTCTCGGGCGTCATTTTAAGCGTTTTGTTTGCTTGTTTAGCCTCGAAGTGTCACTTTGTATGAGAGGTTAGCGAAACTTATTGTAAGTCTGTCTGTGTTTTTTGTACTGCTTACTTTTTTTAGAAATATCGTATCTGAGCGAGCAGATATTTAGAAAATTAGGAGTATACGTATACGTACTCGCTCCCCCCACCCTTTTTCAGAGAGGGGGAAAGCTGAACTCGTCTTCTGACAAATTTCCTACGTACCCCTTTTGGGGATCAAGCCGTCTCGTAGTTCATTTTTTTGTGACGCGATTGTTTAGTGATAGTATTTCTTGAGGTGCATCGGGTTCTAGGTTCTCGGAATTTCGACGTCTTGCACGTTGGAGACTTTGTATGCACCTGGTCGGACTACTTTTATGATTTTGTATGGTCCTTCCCAGTTTGCTCCGAGTTTTCCTGCATTTCGTTCAGTGGTGTTCTGGAAAACTTTGTGTAGGACTAAGTCCCCTTCCTACAATCTGTGGCTACGTACGTTCGAGTTGTCGTACTTTGTGTCCCCTTGTTGATAATTTTGAATTCGCACAAGGGCCTAATCCCGGTGCTCGTTGACGAGGTCGAGATCATCAGATTGCATCAGATTGTTCAAGGTTTTGCGTTATGGGAGTAGTCTCCTGCGGATTCCGGGGAACTCGACTTCCACCGGGATCATGCATTCTGACTCTCTCCATTGGAGTCATCCGATGGGACCATAAGACCCCTTTGAGCTCTTTGGCCCACCGACCCTTTTTGGTGTATAAGCATTTCTTAAATTCCACACAAGCAATATGTTGCTTCAACAACAATATCGTGAGAAAGGCTTCACCACTTATGCTGATCTTATTTCTTGTTTGCTCCTTGCCGAGCAGAACAATGAATTGCTAATGAGAAACAGTGAAATGAGACCTCCATGATCCACACCATTACCTCAGGCACACGCAAACACTAATGCTGATAAAGAGGCAAACCACGTTCATACTAATAGCCAACACGGTCGAGGCCGTGGAAAATGGCAAGGACGTGGCCGCGGTCAAGGTTCTTGTGGCTGCGGTCAAGGAATCCCATACGGTCGAGACTATGACCGAGATAGAGTCCAAAGTAACTCGTTTAGCCGAGGAAATGGAAGAGGCCGAGGGAATTATTTCAGACCCTCACAACCGACCATATCAGTGTGCCATAGGTGTGGAATGAGCAGTCATTGGGCAAAGACTTGCAGGACTCCCAAACATTTATGTGATCTATATCAAGAAAGTTTGAAGGGAATGAATCCTGAAGCCCACATTGATAGTCCAAGATTGTGAAAACGATTTTGATCATGATAAGGATGATTTACTAGAATATGAGACTTCTGATTGTCTCAAAGATGATAAATAAATTCGACATCTGTAATCCTTGATTGTTTTTATTAAAACTTGTTTTGGTGTTTGACATTTCTATGATTCATTTCTATAATGTCATTTCCATGATTGTCATTTCTGTGTTATTGATTGATAAATGACAATAAAAGGATAGTCAATCTAATATAGACCACGGCAAAAGGCATTGCCTAAAGGGGCACAAATTTATTCACCCAATAAAAGACCCATTGAGTTATAAAGACTTGAACATGGATGGTTTCCACATTGAACCAATGGGAAAAGGAAACAAAAGTTCCTTTCAAATTATAAGAAAATCGCCTAAAGCCTTATAAGAAAGTGGTCAAGACTATACCTACATACTTTACTGATCTTGACTATGCCAAGGATTAGTATGATAAAGGCAAAAGCCATGGTATCCTGTATACCAACGAAATTTACACTTTATGGCATGACTGGATTAGCCATCCAAGTCCAAACTTGATGCAAAGAAAATATTACAAAAGGCACAAAGAGTTATCCCATAAAATCTCACGTTGTGTAACATGTACACAAGGGAAACTCATTAGGCTCTATTGTCCCAAGTACCACGTGATTATAGTATGTCCATGAGGGGGAGTGAGGACAAACCGTGATCCATGAACATACTACAAATCCGTGTGACATGGTCTATGACCATAGTAAACTTGGCCGAATTCTTTATACTACAAAAGCCACTACCTAATGCTTAAGGACACATGAATGTAAGATTAATATGCATAAGGCCATATAAGTGAGCATAAATATTCTCATCTCAGATTAATTAAGGGTCATAAACCAGACATATATATAAACCATCTTAAGAGAATCTAAATATACCACCACATACATATGTGCCATTTAAGATGGAACCTCAGAAGAGGATTGAGAATGAGAATATATTGTGGATGTAAATGTCTTTCTCCCACGATTTTTAAGGTGTCTTGAGCCAAACATGTGGGATATAATTAGTGGCCAAGAACACAAAATGCAAGAATTAAGCAATCTGATCATCCAACATTAAAAGGGAGAAATTTATAAGCTGGTAAAGAAAAATAGAATGGTATTAACCATCATTGTCTTGGCAAGATCCTCGGACTAGAAAATATGATTTAAGACGTCTAAAGAATATGATCAAATGATACAAACGCTAGCAGAACTAGATGCCAGACACATTGACCCGAAAAGAAAAGAATGACTAAGTCATACCAGCTTGCACCAACGAATTTGTTGTCCTAGAATAGACACAATCAAGTTGCTACAGAGTCTATACAAGATAGAACAATATGTTCCATAAGATAAGGAACCTCGGAAGGAAAGAGAAAGGTGCATAGAATGACAAGTCCCTGAGGTTATAAAGGAAACCATCCCAGACATAGAAAAGGGTCGACCAAATATAAGATACCATACAATGGAATTTGGGACGCCAAACTCCATGGTACTTAAGTTGATTTGGGACGCCAAACAACATGGTATTAAAGGTCATAAGATTTCAATCAATTATGTTATGTCTGGAATACAATGGAACGCAGAAAGGGTATCGATACCAATGATATATTCACATATAAGATAGCGCATACAAGGTAGCACTTGAATATAAGATATAAAGCGAGGATCATGAAACCATGTGTGAGTACTCATAAAATAAGGTTACAGAAAAACGTGGGTTTAAAGAAAGATTTAAAGAATCTATAGAAGAGATGGGCGTATTGGCCATACAACGCCATCTGATAAGCCAGTGGATAGACGGGTCTTGTGAGGAAAAAATAAAGCGTGAGATATAGGATATGACCACGTGGTCTAAGGTGTTCATATTCCTACTTAAAGCATTAAAAGAATGGCTTGATTACACAAGGATACTCACAGAGACCAAGGAACATATTATAAGGAGATGCTACTACAATTCAAAATTGATAAAGTCTGGATACATATAGAAAGAAATGACGATGTAGTAAGCAGTATATTAATCACTGGATAAGAATAATAAAGGTACCATAAAGATGGGAAAAAAATTCTCGAAGAACAGCTTTGTTCCTTAGCTGTTTATGGAAAGATGCAAAGCAACTGCATATAATATGATCGACTAAGTAATACTTAGTAAAGGAGTTCCATAAGAACAATCCAAATCAGTTCATATATTCTTACAAAAGGAATTTCCTTGTGTTTATAATAAATCAGCTTAAAGAAAAGTTTATTGGTTTCAAATAGTTCAAGTTATCGATTGATTCTTAGACAGGTGAATTAAGACCTCCTGGTGCATTCCCATTACCTTATTCTAAAGTGGCCATGGATGAGAAAAACGTGAATCTCACCATGTCCAAAGTGCCGACCATAACAACCTTAATGGCCGTGGTCGAGGACATTGGTGTGGGCGTGGCCAATCATACGGCCGCAATAACCAATATGGGCGAAGCCCATACGGCCGAGAAATTTACGGACAAGGTAATCAGTATGGCCGACCATACGGCCAAGACCATAATGGTCAAGAAAGAAATGCTTATGGCCGTGGTCGAGGTAGAGGCCGTGGTATGTTCACTAAACCACAAAGCCTGACCACGTATGCCAAAGCCGTGTGCCTTAGATGTGGGATGGACAACCATTGATCCAAAACATGCAGAACATTAAATGGATATACTGATCACGACCATGATCCATCAGCATGCATATCAGTACGCATAGTTTAAAATATAGCTGATGATAAAGAAAGGTCTTAAGGAACTAATAGTAACCATAAACATATAGTTCGTTATTTACAAGGAACGAAAGATTTAAGTTTGTTTTATACTAACCAAACTAACCAATCCAAAGAGGGGTTAATTGGTTTTGCAGATGCATGTTTTTCTATCTGATCCACATAACGCAAGATTACAAACAGGTTATGTATTTACTAATGGAGGAACAACCATTTCGTGGAGATCAATGAAACAGACCATGACCGCAACATCATTTAACCATTCCGAGATATTAGCTATCCATGAAGTAAGTCAAGAGTGCGTTTGGCTATGGTCGATAACACAATACATAATGGTCGATAATGTTTTAGTCAAAGGCAAAAGAGGAACCGATCATATTGTATGAAGACAGTGCATAGCTCAACTCAAAGATGGATACATCAAAGGTGATAGGACGAAGCACACATTGTCCAAGTTTTTTTTATCCACGAGTTTTGCAAAAGGACAAAGAAGTTCAAGTGGTACAAGTACGTTCAAGTGAGAATTCAGTTGACCTATTCACTAAAGCACTACCGACCTCAACACTAAAGAAACTCATTCATCAGATCGGAATGAAGAGATTGAAAGATCTATAATGGTGCATTCATCAGGGGGGGAGTAATACGGTTGTACTCTTTTTCCTAACTATGGTTTTATCCCAAAAGGGTTTTACAAGTTAGGTTTTAATGAGGCAACATACCAATCGTATTATGAGCTCTATATGGTTATAACATCCAAGGGGAAGTGTTATGAATCATTTGATGTGGATGCAATAACCATGAGGATTAGACCGAACCAGATTCGATCAAGGGATAAACCGGATCCGACCAAAAGGAATAAGGTCCGACTAAAACGAATATTCCATCGGCCATGAGTGGATAAGGACCAAAACTTTCCTTTTCCTTGTTAGATAATGTTTACCTTTTTCCATGTTTATCTAGGAATGTTGTCTTTCCATTTATGTTAATGACGGTCTAATGTAATCCCTATATATAGGGAACCTCCATCGAGTTTGATCAATAAGAATCATAAGTTCCCCCATTCTTTTTTAACACAGACATACAGACATGAGCGTAATTATTTTACTTCACCACTGCCACCAATGTTGTCCCTATTATTATTATTTTTTTTGTCGACCAGATTTTATTAAGTAGCCCATTAGGCAATACAAATTGGTATCATTACAATTTAAGCCCTAAAGAAGCAAATGGAACATTAACAGCCCCAATTGAAGAAAGCGGTTTATGATTTGTGTCTATACACATGTACGCTTCCTGATTCTCCATGATAACACGTGTCCACCATTCATGAAGAGGCAATCTTGGCCGTCAGAAAGCTTTTTCCGCTGTGATAATTTTGTTCCGCTTCTCCTTTGCTTCTGTCTCCTCACCATGACACTCTTCCATGAAAGAGTTTCAAGCTTGATCTCCAATACCAATTATACGACATCTCTGTTATCGCCCTGGCTATCTTAGAGGCCTAAAGCAAATTTATATAAATGTGGCCCTAAAATTTTATACTATTTTTTTACTTATATCATTTGATTAACACACAAAACTAGCTGAAATATACAATTAATTAAGTATTTTTTACTTGTTGGAAAATTATTTTATTGTCTATTTTAGCTTTCTCTTATATTTGTAAGACAGAGAAAATTGACTAGAAAAGAAATAGAGAATAAAATAAGGACAAACAAACTATAAAAGATTTATAAAAGAATAAACTGATTTTAAGGTAAAGAACAAGAAATAAGAATAAAGTCAAAATATTAGTTGACATATTTTGGTAGTCGTAGTTAGAGGATAATTAGTGAACGTGTTTTTTTTTTATATCACTTTTCAGAATTATTGAATTTGTATAACGGAAATGTTTTCACTAGACCATTATTAAGTTTTGCTATGTGGCCTTAATTTCTGTTAGAGATTAGGTGGCCTAAAGCTGATGCTTTCTCTGCCTTATGATTTATGAAAGGATAGGGCCTGACTGCCACTCATAAGTACCATAGAAAAAAACTACAAAATTTAATGAATTTTGCGTTTAGTTTAGGTTTCTCTCAAAATCTCTAAAATAAATCTTAGTTGTTGGAGATGCGTCTTAGCACAAAACCCATTAACTGCTACCCTTAAAATCAGGTTCGGTCCATTTATTAAACGATGGCTTCACCAGATAACAAGATTGTACTTTTACTATAAACAAAGGTGTTAGAGTCATTTGAAAAACCAGAATGAAAAAGCCAGAGACCACAAAAGTCCAGGACGATCTCTCTACTCGGGACGGTTCGCCTTCGACGACCAAAAACTACCACCACCAAAAGTCAAAGACAACCTCTCCTATCCAGGACGAGCTCGTCTTCGAGTACTAGAAAACTTGTAAAAAGAAACCATTTAGACGATCTCGTTTAGACGATTGTTTTAAGTTCTTGTAATATCCGAGCTTGTTTATTCTTGACAATTAATACAAAATTTTCCGATCACTTTATATTTACTATCACATTACTTCATTGACATGATATGGAATCCAAAATTTGCAACCAACCGTGGAGCCGGAAAATCTTCTCTACTTCAAGAAAGCTCGACGATCACAAAACCCACATCGAAACTAGAGGCCCTGATTTCTGCAATTACCAACAACCCATGAACGACGAGCATGGCGACCACGATGACCTCATGCCAACCAGGTGTGGCAACGACCTCAAGGCAACCAGCTGTGGCGAAGACCTCGGGCCAACCAGACAGCAACACGACTTTTATGGCGACGACCTCGCGAACATCGACTACCTCGGTACTATTGACTATCTCGAGACCATAAACTACCTTGGTATCATCAAATACCTCGGTACCATTGACTACTTTGCAAACATCGACTACCTCACGAAAATCAATTACCTCGGTACCATCGACTACCTCAGCACTATCGACTACCTCGCGAACATCGACCACCTTGGTATCATCGACTACCTCGACACCATCAACTACCTCGATACTATCGACGACCTTGAGACCATCAACTACCTCGCAACCATCGACTACCTCGGAACTATCGACTACCTCGAGACCATCAATTGCCTTGGTACCGTCGACGACCTCAATATGATTGAATACATTGCAAACAACAACTACCCCGATACTATTGGTGACCTCATATGATGCCCATACAATGACGATGATCTCCACAAGACGACGAACTCATCTTCTCTCCATAGAGCGACAACTTTGCCTGCACTCCATAAGGTGACGATCTCGCCTGATCTCCACACGACCACAATGATCTATACATAGGAACAATGACTACTACATCATGGTGACCATATCCTCAATGACCTCATCACCGAGACCCTGTCCCTGATGACCATGTCATGGTAACTCTATATTGGGAAACTTGTCTTAACGACCTTGGTCACCTCGCCGATCTCCTTGAAAAATCGTTTTCATCAGCTCTGACTTTTCAACTTCCCTAATGCAAAAACTTTGAAGCATGGAAAAAACTAAAGAAAACACGTGCTCTCCACATGAATGATGAAAACAACGACCTCTCCCTCATTTGGATCAACAATGAAGACCTCACCTTCATTTGACGTAACAACGACGCTCGAGCTCTCCATGTGACGACCTAAGCTCGCCACTTTCCCACGAAAGTTTTCGTCAACCTCGTTCATAATCTCATACCTGAAGTTGCCGCTCCTTTAGTTCACATGAACTCAAGTTTGTCAAAAAAATCCATACACGCAAACCGCATAAGTCACGATGTTGAATATCAATCTCACTCAATGACAATCTCAATCCGAAGATGAGATTAAACCGACGAAGAGCTCATTCTGACGAGGAGCACTTCCGACAACAAGCTCTCCCATCGACAATTTCATGTGTGAACAAACTCAATCCAATGACGAGCCCCTCATGCGAAGACAAGCTCTCCTAGCAAAGATCCCAACCGACGATGATCTCAATAGACAATGAGTCATTCTGACAACGAGCTCTCCTAATAACGAGCTCAGGAGAGGTAAGCTCATGCGACGATGAGCTCAATTTGATGACAAGCTCAATCTGCAAAGAACTCAACTGTGTCTTGCAACCTCGCTCACTCTCCACGAGCCGATGACGAGCTCTCCTAGGGATGATCTCAGGAGATGACGAGCTCAATCGACCACGATTCCTTCTAAAGACGAGCTCTCCCGACAATGAGAGATGACAAGCTCGGGTGAGATAAGCTCATGCAACAACGAGCTCAATCTGATGATGAGCATAATCCGTGACGAACTCAACTCTTTCCTGCGACCTCACTTGCCCTTCGTGAGCCGATGACGAGTCCCATTTCTGGCAAACAAGATGATGAGCCTTTACTTTTCGACATCAATCTCGCAGAGTTTTCCAGTAACAATGATGAACTCGTTGGCACTGACGACTTCAGCCTTGAATTCTAGCCAGTTACTCACATGAATCATCCAAATCATAATCAAATACCAAAGAATCTTCTTCGTCTACACTCGAACGATGATCTCGACACAAGTGATTGGATCTCTATGCTTGCACTGGTTAGGCGATCTCCACAACTAAGAAAGCCACATTTCGTGCTTGATGGAGAATATTTATCTTCCTTAAGCATTACTACAAGTTCGTAATTCGAAGCAAATATATTTTAATTGACGTTCTATTTTTCTGGCCAGCATATCAGAAGTCAACAAATGATCAAATACGATGATCAACCCAGACAATCAACCGCGACTATACAACTCGTTTCATACGGGATCTGTTCCCAAGTGTTGCAGCTCTGCGCTCACACTTAACTAGAGCTTAGTAACTTGTTTTTTTTACAAGAGGTATTCACTCCCAATGCTGAAGCTCCGCGCTTACACTAGAACAAGCTCTACGACTCATTCTATACGGGATCTGTTTACAAGTGCTGCAGCTCCGCGCTCACACATAATAAAAGCTCTGTAACTTGTTCTTCTTAGAAAAGGGATTCACTCTCAGTGCTGCATCTCCGCGCTCACACTAGAACAAGCTCTACGACTAATTTTATACGGGATCCGTTCCCAAGTGCTGCAGGTTTGCGCTCACACTTAACAAGAGCTCTGTAACTTGTTCATCTTATAAGAGGGATTCACTCCCAGTGATGCAGCTCCATGTTCACACTAGAACAAGCTCTACGGCTCATTTTATACACGATCCGATACCAAGTGATGCAGATCCGTGCTCACATTTAACAAGAGCTGTGAAAATTGTTCGTCTTTCAAGAGGGATTCACTTCTAGTGCTGCAGCCCTGTGCTTAGACTAGAACAAGATCTACGACTAATTTTATACAGGATATGTTCCCAAGTGTTGCAGCTCCGTGCTCACACTTAACAAGAGCTCTGTAACCTGTTCGTCTTACAAGAGGGATTCACTCCTAGTGCTGCAGCTCCACTCTCACACTAGAACAAACTCTACAAATCATTTTCATACGGGATCCATTCCCAAGTGCTGCAGCTCGCGCTCACACTTAACAAAAACTTTGTAACTTGTTCGTCTTACAAGAGGGATTCACTTCTAGTGCTGCAGCTCCGCATTCACACTAGAACATGCTCTACGATTCATTTTACACGGGATCCGTTCCCAAGTGCTGCAGCTTTGCGCTCACACTTAACAAGAGCTCTGTAACTTGTTCATCTTACAAGAGGGATTCACTCCCAGTCCTGCAGCTCCGCGCTCACACTAGAACAAGCTCTACAACTCATTTTATACGGAATCCGTTTCCAAGTGCTGCTGCTCCTCACTCAGACATAACAAATCTCTCTAACTTGTTCGTCTTACAAGAGGAATTCACTTTCATTGCTGCAGCTCCACGCTCACACTAAAAGAAGTCCTATGACTCATTTTATACAAGATCTTTCCCCTTGTGTCGCAGCTCCGCCCTGACACCTAACAAGAGCTCTGTAAGTTGTTAATCTTACAAGAGGGATTCAATACCAGTGTTTCATCTCTGCACTCACACTATAACATGCACCACGACTCATTTTATATGGGATCTGTTCCCAAGTGCTGCAGCTTCGCGCTCACACTTCAAATTCTTTGCGAACGAAATATGGGACCAGTTTTCAAAGTGCCGCAGCTCTGTGCTCACACTTGAACATTTCACAAAAATATATAAAAAAATGAAGGCCATCACTTGTCCACCTGTTCGTCTCGAACCGCAGCGTCCACCTGCTCGTCGCCAAAATTCCACCTGCTCGTCGTCAGCAGCAGCATCCTGATGTTGGTCGCAAATATTTCGCCAACAGTAGTGTTCACCTGCTCGTCACCAAAATCAGCGTCTACCTACTCGTCTCAACAGCAGCGTCCACCTGCTAATCATCAACAACAGCGTCCACTTGCTCGTTCCCAACAAAAACGTCCATCTGCTCTTCGCCAAAAGTTAACTGGATTTTCAATAGCGTCCTGCTGCTTCTCGCCAACATCTTCACCAACAGCAGCGTCCTGCTCGTCACCAACATCAAAGAGCTCAGTTATCGTCTTAACAAAACTAGATCCTTGGTCATCGATTCCATCAGCTACAACACCAAGAGCACCATCAAGCACAAATCTTTGCTCATCGATAACCTCCAGCTCACAAGACACCAAAGACGACCTTTGCTCGTCAAACAACCTCCAAGTCACACCCACCGAAGAAAACCTCTAATCGTCAACAACCTCCTCATCTGACGAGCTCTCCGCTCATCAACACCATCAGCCACGACAACACGTAAGCCATAAACTAGCCTCGTTCCACCAAGAAGCGTCCCCAACTCGTCAATAACCTCCACTTCCACAGACTACTTCGGACCCTTAACAGACGACCACGACCCACTGGAGATGATCTCAGTCTCATCACGAGCTCTGCTTCATCCTGACGACCTTCCAAAACCAAGGATGAACTCGGAGCGACGTCATTCCCAACAATGCCGACCTCCTCCTTTACTCGTGGCAATCTTGTCTCTTCCCTATCAATAATAACACAATCGTCTCCAATCGTCTCCAAATACGCTGACCAACACCAGCATATGACGACAACCTCTATTTCACCATCTCGCCTGTTAACAAGATCAGCTCATTTTCCCAACTCACCCTTGTGGAAACCAAAATTCACACTGTCGATATCTGTAACCGGAGGAAAGCAAAGACTACCTTACTTTCCTTGACGTCCGGATTCTCTGCAAGAGCCAACGACAAGTGACTAAATAAATGAGGAAAATACCGAAAGATAACAAAACTAATTTAGAAAAAATATATTTTTATTTTTATTACAAAATATTATAAAAGCTTCGTATGCAGGAGCTCCCAGCGAGTTCCCCAGTTCTAACCATCAAAAACCATAGACCTAGTTGAATTGTAGCTCGATAATAAAAGACGAAAAATATACAAAAAGGTTTTATTTATTTCAAACATGACCTTATGAAAGGCTGCCTACTACCCCTTTCGAGGATCAAGTCGAACTCATTTCAGTTTATAGATTTTGAACAAGAGATTGAACCACCTTTGCGAGTTTTTTTTAGTATTAAAGTGCATGACATAGAAAACACAGCATGTCGAGAATAATTCCAGCAATTTCTAAGTGCCAAAAGTTCTATGAGTCTAAAAAATTGTCCTTGTGCTCCTTGCCATGGGTCTCCTTATATATGCTTTCAACATCGGCAGTCTTTCCTTTTCTGCCCCCAATTCAAGTTTATCTCTTTGCCAAACTCTACTTATCCTTTCGATCTTCATGATTATCCTGAAAACTTAACATTTATCTTCTTCGAAAATCAAGTAGACCATCATTATAATTCGGGCTCATTCTCGTCTAAAATCATAAGTGGGCTTTTGCGGCATTTTAGACCTTCTCGGGCAATTTTTCGACTTAAACGTTGTTACGATTTCTTTCAAAGAAATCACCTTTTATACGATGTTGGTTCACATGCCGTTGGTTTTATGAGATAGTAAAAACAATCGTATAGTTAAGATAACAATGGTGTCGAGTTAACTGTTACCGTTTTATACGAATGATTTGAAGTTTTACGAGAATACAAGTCTTTGCTCTTTTTTGTTATCTCAAAAATTCAAAGGATACTCCAATCAAGACGAAACTAGGAGATAGTTTCGTCGTCCGTGGGAGACGAGACATGTTGCGTGTCTCATCGCCTTTGGGCGATGAGACTTGGAGAGCTTTTCTGAGAGCTTTTCCATAATTTTTTTTCTGAAAGTTGTTTTACAGAACATTATATCATTATTTTTACTCTGATGTTTTTTCGCAGAAACTTTTCGAAATTTGTTTGACGGAAGATTTTTTTGTAAAACTCTTCATTTATCAAAAAACTTCCAAAAGAACGTTTTTCCGATCTTTTCACTTTTTGATATAAATTCTTTTATTCCTTATCCAAAACGAAGTATAATTTTGTTCTTGTATAGTTTCTTTGACATTTCTAGCTCATATTCGCTTAAGGAACAATTTCTCAAAGGATTTTGGCTGTTGATTTTGTTTGATTGATTTTGACACTAATAGTTAGCCGCCCAACTCGTAAGATTTTTCGTGTAATTTCTTTTGAGGTAGTGATACACGTGTTAGGTAGAATCAATGGCTAAAAAGGACCATTGGTGAAACATTTTTTTGTGTGGAATGTGATAAGATTGCGGCTGTACCATATTAAGGCTGCCGACGTACCCTTGTTGAAGGGATCAAGCCTTTCATAGTTCGTCTTGGAGTTAAGATTCTTATGAACTTGTTTTCATGTGAGACCTTTACGGTCTAGTTATGTATCGTGTGGATATTTTCGAGCATGTTGTTGCCGATGGCATTTTATGTCGGACCTTTTTCGGCCTCAAGACTAGCCTTGTAGGATGTTTGTTTTGAAATTATGAAATCGTGGGTTATCTCCTTTTAAAAACGTATAGATTAGCCATACGCGGAGATGAAAGAAAGAGTGTGAGTTGTCATCTCATTTCTAACGCTCAGTGGATCGTTATTCTTTTGTTTTGTAAGATGAGAATACTCAAAGGCTTTTAGTTAGCGGAGTCTCATAAACGTAAAAATATAAGCGAAGGGGCATATTTTGGAATCTCGTATCGGTCTATTGATAATGTGCCTTGAGATGTGTAAGACCAGTGTGCTGGGTTTAGGACAAGACCTAGGCTTACTATCGATTTAGGATTTTCGATCACTATTGCAGCTTAAATCCCCCGTTGCGGTTTCGACCTGATTCTGTCTCAATATTGAAGTCTGCGAAAAGTTCTCGGCTTATGTGACTTGCATCGATCTGGAACCGAGTATCTCTCCAAAGACAATTTCGAATTCGTCTGGAAGTGCTAACCAAAATTTTGGATTTCTTTTATAACACACTATTATCCTTGTGTCGGATGTCTAAGAGCCTATCTCTATTAGGGGAGATGGTTAAGTCTGTTTAGGATGTTGGTGTTTGTTTGTTGTGATCAGAAAAAAACAGAATGGTAAGTGTTACCATTTGAGTTTGAGCCTTCGCAAAGGATTGTGTTTGAGAAGATGTTAATGCGTATGACTGTTTGAGTTTCCGAGGCCGAACTTTCATCTAGGAAGATATTTTACGTCAAAATTTGGTTCTTCGAGTGTTAGAGAAGTTTTTCCCTTTCGGCGTGAAGGACTTGTTTGAACTTGTGGCCAACAACTAGTTTGGTTTGTTTGCCGAGGCTTTGCAGCCGAAGTTTGTTTTTGTACCAAATTAATCAAACGTGTTTTTCGTTTAAAAGTTTTCTTTCATATGCCGCATTTCTTGGTTGAAACGTTTGCGGGCTTAGAGACGTTTTGTGGTGGCGCAAAGGTTTTGTTTTAACCTTGCAGGAAAGAAACGTTTTGGTTTGTTTGTGGACGTTTAGCTGTCAGAACTATTGTTTTTGTTTCAATATTAAAATTGTTGGATTTGTGATCGAGGAAGTAGGACTAAGGGGTTGCGTAAATTTCTCCTAGGGAAGAAACATTTTCCTTCACTGCGATTATGAAGAGTTGGCCTTTCGAGATTTATTTCGTGTATGTTTAGGGAGGTATAGCTCTAGGAGCTTTGGTACGAGTGTTTCCTCATATGCCGCGTTTTATGGGTAAAACGTTACGGTCTTAAAGTGAGCTGTGGAATGTATAGAACTTGGTCGCCTGACGATAAGTTCATATTTCTGTTAACCGTTTTGTTCTTAGTATTGAGTATTGTTATGAAGAATTTATTGTATGATTTTCATTTTTAGGTTAAACAAAAATTATTTGCGTAGTCCTTACTTTGCGTTTTTAGACGAATCATGGATTGTCGTTTCGCCGTTGAGTGATTGGATGGAGCGGTGGCGCTCAAAGGTTTTTGGCTTTGGGTGAAGGCTGTGTTCAGCCACATAGCTGGAGAAGTTGTAGGTGAAGGATTAGACCACATCAATTTCGTGCTAAGGTCATGCTAGTTTAGAACTTTCCTTAAAGGAGATGCCAAATTTTGGTTCGTGTTTTAAGGGAAGGTGTAACTGGCCGAAGGCCAAAGAGATTTCGTCGAGATTCACAGGTCAAGTATGTCGGAGTTTTTCAGAGTTAAGGTGGCCGATGTGGTAGAAAACGACTCTCCACTTTGGGTTTCATCCATACGATGAGTGTTTCGTAAAATGCTTCCTTTAGTCGTATGAAAACTGTTTTTGTATAACCTTGTTTCAGTTAGGAAAGCCGTAATGAAAGGCTTTCGTATGAAAATTGTTTTCTTTTTTTTTCTCAGGAAGACAAACCCTAAGGGGCTTGATACCGAATCCATTACGAGTTATTCGTAAGACAATGGCTTGCTCGGATGTAAGTGAGGGGCAGAATCCAGTGAGTCGTAAGGGTAAACGAAGAGATCTGTTAGATTTATCGTCGAAAGACAGATCATACAGCTTCTTTTGTAGCTATGCTACAATTTTCTAAAACACTTCTTCATAAAACCTGTTATGTATATTTTCAAAAGTTTCTCCGTATATCTCAATCGGATTATACGAACGATTTTTCATGTAAGTTTTACAAGAAGGGTTTCTCATAAAAGTAAATGGAGAGTGTTTCTCGCAGATTACTCGTGATGTTTGCGAGCGAGGGTTATGTTTTCCTCATTCGCGTTTTTATATTGCAAAGTCGTTTTGCATGATACCGATCTTTTACTTTTCGTAGACTGTTTCATATAAAATGTATTAGTTATACGAAAGTAATGGGTGACCGATTTGATGAAGATAGTAAATCGGCGCTATGTATGGAGATGTCAAAGTAGCGATGTTTTCCGCAGATTTTACGAGAAATGTTTCCGTTTTGATTTTGATCTTTGGTGAATGTTGCTTGAAGTCACTCATGGAGTTTTACCAAAGTTTATTTCGTTATGATCTAGTCGCGGAACGTTTTCATGGATTTTTGAGAGAAATTCTCATGACATTTTTCGTTTCTCGAGCGGAATGAATCGGGCAACCAGAGGTAGATCTAGTCCACGAGCGGGGAGAAAGCGTTCCCTTTGTTGTGCTCGGTACTACTTATATTCTCAAATTTTCTTTGTCGCAAATGTATTTTGATGTTTTTCCGTGACTCACTTGGTTCAGCGGAAGCTGGGAGCAATGCTTTGATATTTGAATATTTCTCGTATAATTTCTGACTGCTTAGGTATGCCGTTAGCGTTTAGACAAAAATTAGATCATCGTTTTCCTTTTGGACGAATTTGACGGGTCAAGAGTTTGCTTTCTCGAAAGGATTTTATTGATGCCGAGGCAAAAACGTTTTTAAGTATGGGAGTATACGAGAATAGTATACATACCTACTCTCTCTTTTTTTTTACGTAAGGTAACGCCTGAACCGATATTTTTGAAGGGTTATGTATGTTTTTCTTTCAAGGACTGATATGATCGACAGTATGAGTTGATTTAAAGACGACTTGGAATATGTCAGTTTTAAGAAAATTGCTAGGAATGAGTCCGTTTTAAGATGACGTTCGTGTCTCTTGTTCTTTATTTATTTAGGAAGTTAGATGAGTATGCTTGAATGAGTGGCGATCGTTTCTCGGTTTTGCGAGAGTTTAGATCGGTTTGTGAGATCTTTCTAAACAGCTAAGGAACAATAGACTGATATAGGGAAAATCGCCTAAGACTTAGTTCGCTAGACTATTCACCTAGATTCTAAGTTTCCTAAAGTGTACGGCCGGCAATCTCAAAAGCGTTTTTATTTCTTAGTACTTACCAACGAAAATTCCAAGTCTGATTTCAGTATTATCCAAGTCAAACACACCTTAGTTTTCTTGGAGATTTGGGTTGGTCTCTTCTCCGTTTTTCTTTCCCGTTTCCCCTTCTTCTCCTCGTGTCTGTCCATCCCGTAAAATAGTAAGAATATTGATTCTTCCAGGATTTTTCTACTCCCCTGGCCGCGTTTACGCCGAAGCCTGTCTTGTGGTTTTGATTTGTCGATCCATATTTTTGACCTGGATTTCAATCTCCGTAACGTTGGTTTTACAAAAAAGAATAAGTATATCGTCAAAGGCCTCTTGGCGTTTAGGAATAGCCAAGGGCCATCAGGAGATGCCGAGTCTGATCAGGAAGACTCACTGGGCAATGAGGTTTTGGCGAGAGGTCATGGGAAACGAGGTAGGAGAGAGAGGACGGGGAGTCTGTGGAGAGAGGCGGATGGGCAAAGTTCACTTCCCGGCTTTCGTTCCATCTCTTTCCTTATTCGAGAGTATTTTTCTATGATCTTTGTTCAATCTTCCGAAGGTTGTCGTATTGCTTTGAGTTTTATTTACGAGTGTCGTTTCGTATATGTTGTCAAATTTATTCTATGAAAGTCATTTCGTAAAATACTTCCTTGTTTAACTTTACGAACGGTGTTCCGTAATTGTGGAGTGTAATTTTAAGAACATTGTTTCGTAAAATGTTGTCAATCTTATTTTTACAAAAGTTATTCCGTAAAATGTTATGATTTTAATTTTACGAAAGCTGTTTTGTAAACATGTTTTCGAGTTTGTATGTACGAGAGTTGTTTTTTTTTCTTTGGAAAACTCATGTTTTGCGGCTGTTCCACAAATTTAGTTTATGGGTTTTAGTACCAGAAACTCAGGCTGTGATGAGCTTAACTATCGCAATCAAACTTAATCAAAAAATTCTTGTTTGCGTAGGATTGATCCGAGGGAACTTTGGGTAGTTTTTCGCGGTAAGCTTAGTAGAAAAATATCGGGAATTCACGAACTATGTTGCTTGATTTTTTTTCCAAAATCTTATGTTTCAGAAGACATTTTAGCAGTGAGGGATACAATCTCAGTTTTGCTTCGTTTAGTCTTCATCAGCCGTTTTAGGTTTCGAGTGATTCTATAGATATTAACTTCGTTTCTCCAAAATTTACTCGGAAAAGTATAACAGTAGGGGATTGGGAACCCGATTTTCTGTGCTTCTGTTTCTGCAAGTAATCTAGAGTTTCTACACAACTTCGGGAAGTGGAAGCAAGTTTTATTTCTCCGAAGAATTTTACGCAAATTATTTGGAAGAATTGCAGTGGTGAGTTGTGTACCCGATTTGCTGCAATTCCTTTTTCTGCAATTAATCTAGAGTTTCTCCGCGGTATCGAGGAGAGTAAGTTTTATTTTTCTGAAAAGTTTTCGGAAAGTTTTTTTTTTGGTTGAACCCTTACGCGTTGAGATTTCTCCAACCCGGTAATGAGATGAATTTTTACGGGGTCTGATAGATTTTATCGTAGGGCATTCTGTTTAGACAGAGAAATCACGAGCTTTTTTTGGTGCTCTTCTTGTGGAGAGAACTCGCGACTAGGTTTTTGACTTCGTCAAGCGCTGTGGCGTTTGCGTTAGAATTGGCCATATGAGCATCGCTGCTGGAGTTGTTTTATTCAGCATTGTTGAGAGCTGCGATTTTGTCTTTCGTATTTACAGACATCTATTTGATCAAGTCTTTTGCGGCCATCTGAGTAAGAGTAATCCGCCCCCTCCTTCGAGCACCAATCTGTGGGAAATGAAATTCACACTGTCGAATTCCGTAAGCGGAGGAAAGAAAAGAATACCTTACTATCCTTGAGGTTCGGATTCTATGCGGGAGATAATGACAAGTGACCAACTAAATGTGAAAAATATAGAAAGATAACAAAGCGAATTTAGAAAAAAAATCTTTATTTAGAATCCGCATAATAGTGTTACAATAATTACAAAAGACTATAAAAGCTTCGACTGTAAGAGCTGTCAGCGGGTTCCCTAGTTCTAACCATCTAAAACCTTAAACCTAGTTGATTCGCAGCTTTATAACAAAAGATGAATAGGATACGAAATTTTTTTGTTTATTTCGCTGGAACTTCTGAAAGGATGCCTACTACGCCTTTCGAGGATGAAGATGAGCGTAGTTTAGTTTATAGAGTTTGAAAAGAGAGCAAATCGCCTTCGCGAGTTTGTCCAGTATTAGAGTGCATGACATAGAAAACTAAGCATGTCGAGAATAATGCCTAAGATTTCCAAGGGAAAAAAGTTCTATGAGTCTAAAAAATCGTCCTTGTGATCCTTGCCTTGGCTCTCCTTATATATGCTTCCAAGGTCGGCAATCTTTCCTTTTCTACCCCCGATTCAAGTTTAGCTCTTAGCCGAAATCTTCATTGTCGATCTTCATGATTATCCTGGAAACTTGACATTTATCTTCTTTTCCATTTATCTTCTGCGAAAATCAAGTAAACCATCACTAGAATTTGGGCTCATTTTCATCTAAAGTTGCAAGTGGGCTTTTGCCCCGTTTTAGACCTTCTCGGGATGTTTTTGTTCTTTTACTTAAACATTTTTATGATTATTTTGAAGAAATCACATATTATACAATTTCGGTTCACTTGCCGTTGGGTTCGTGAGATAGTAAAACCAATCATATAGTTGAGATAACAATGGTGTCGATTTAACTGTTACAGTTTTATATGAGTGATTTGAAGTTTTACGAGAATACTAGTCTTTGCTGTTTTATCTCAAAACTTCAACGGAATCTCCAATCAAGACAAAACAAGTATCAGTTCGGTCAAGAATCGAAGGAGCGGTCGATGAGGAGGAGGTGGTCTCGTCGCCCTTGGGCGATGAGACTTAGGAGATGGTCTCATCGCCCGTGGACGAAGAGACTTGTTGTGTGCCTCATTGATATCGGTCATATTTGCATAGTTTTGGTCATCTCTTTAAGTGCATTTCAGGCATATAGGATATCATTTAGGCATATTTAGGTTGCATTCCATTACATTTTTCTATGTCAGGTATGGGAGATGTTCATTGATGAGTTTGGAGGCAATGGAGGCCAACAAAGTGGAGTTTGAAGCAAAAGGGGGTGTAGCGACCAGCCTTGGTCG
>CAJHQQ010004397.1:0-29028 GCA_905132885.1 Moricandia moricandioides | reverse complement strand
CAAGTTGTAATCCCAAAATAATTTTGTTTTGCATAGGTCTTTCATTTCGAATTCTTTCTATAATTCGATCTGTTTGGGCGTCCTCGGTTGGCACCTTTCTTTTTCTGAGGTTTGTTTATTCTTTGGAACTAACATGTATACCACGTTTGAGACGTGCATAGATTCAGTAGCAACTTGACTGTGCCCCCATTTGGACATCTAAATTAATAAGTGCATTGTTATAGCACCCGGTTATAATATGATGCGTAAGCTGATCGCTAACACCAGAGGCCATACACTAAAAGAAAAACGAATCATTCCCAAGCACCTATCATGTGCATCTTGTTCACAAGGGAAATTGATCGTTAGGCCATCACCAGTTAAGGTGACAAAGGAAAATATAAACTTTCTGGAAAGAATTCAGGGCGATATATGCGGACCAATAAACCCACCGTGTGGGTTCGATATTTCATGGTCCTTATAGATGCGTCGACCAGATGGTCGCATGTATGCTTGCTACTGACCCGTAACTTGGCATTTGCCAGATTGCTCGCTCAAATTATAAGATTACGAGCCCATTTCCCAGATTTTCCTTTGAAGACGATACGTCTTGATAATGCTGGTGAATTTACATCTCAAGCGTTTAATGATTACTGTATGTCCATGGGGGTGACAGTGGAACATTCCGTGGCACATGTACATACACAGAACGGCTTAACCAAATCATTTATAAAACGCATTCAGCTGATAGCCCGACCATTACTCATGCGGTTGAGGTTGCCGGTTTCGGCATGGGGACATGCGGTCCTCCATGCGGCCAAGCTTATACGCATCCGACCATCTAGTGATCATAGGTATTCCCCATCGCAATTACTAACGGGTCAAGAGCCAGACATATCCCATCTTAAAACTTTTGGTTGTTCTGTTTATGTTCCAATTGCTCCACCACAGAGAACAAAGATGGGACCTCAGAGAAGGATGGGGATATACGTTGGATTTGAATCTCCCAAAATTATAAAATACCTCGAGCCAAGTACGGGCGATTTATTTAAGGCCAGGTATGCGGATTGTCATTTTAATGAATCCAAACTTCCAACGTTAGGGGGAGACCTAAAGTTGGTCAAAGAACTCAAAGAGATTTCATGGAATCAAACATCCGTAACATGGCAAGATCCTCGGACTCAAGTGTGCGATCTTGAGGTCCAGAAAATCATTCATTTGCAAAAGCTAGCTAATCAATTGTCAGATTCCTTTGCTGACCCAAACAGAGTGACTAAGTCACATATACCAGCTATAAATGCACCTATTAAAATAGATGTCCAAATGGGACACAGTCAAGTTGCTACTGAATCTACGGCACGTCTCAAACGTGGTAGACCTGTTGGTTCCAAAGATAAACAACCTCGGAAAAAGAAAGGTGCAGCCGAGGATGGAACCCGAACAGACATAGCCGGCCTTGCCCGGGGCTTGGCCGAACCCGACCAACCTTCCTCAGACGTGGTCGATGAGCCGACCCGACTGACCGCGGTCGATGGTCCGGATAAAACCATGGTCGATGATCCGTCTGTACCGTCCAGTGATGCTCGGGACACCTTGCATCATGGTACTGATGATCATGAGAACAATGAGATATCTATAAACTATCTAATGTCTGGGAAGAAATGGAATAGAAATGATGTCGACATCAGTGATATATTTGCATATCAAGTAGCACTAGAACTGATGGAAAATGAGGATCAAGAACCCACGTCAATATATGCATGCATGCAAAAATCAGATTGACTAAAGTGGAAATAGGCCATAAACGTGGAGTTAAATTCTTTAAAAAAAAGAGGTGTATTCGGTCCACTTATACGAACACCATTAGATGTCAAACCAGTTGGGTACAAATGAGTCTTTGTGAGAAAGAGAAATGAAAATGGCGAGGTCGTGAGATACAAAGCACGACTAGTACAACAAGGATTCACGCAAAGACCAGGAATCGATTATGAGGAAACTTATTCCCTTGTGGTGGATGCAACTACTTTTAGATTCCTAATCAGTCTGGCCATAAGAAAAAATTTGGATTTACGGTTAATTGATGTTGTAACCGCATATCTATATGGACCACTGGATAATGACATCTACATGAGGATCCCAGAGGGTATAGAAATGAAAGATAAAGAAGGATCTCGAGATCATCACTGCATCAAACTAAACAAATCACTATATGGACTTAAACAATCCGGCCGGATGTGGTACAATCGCTTAAGCGAGTACCTAGTGAAAGAAGGATACAAAAATGATCCTATCAGTCCATGCATCTTCATAAAGAAACTTGATACTAAGGGCTTTGTGATTATAGCAGTGTATATAGACGATTTAAATATCGTTGGAACCTCTGGTGAGATCGCCCAAACAGTCGAATATCTAAAGAAAGAATTTGAAATGAAAGACCTAGGCAAAAATAAATTTTGTTTGAGATTACAACTTGAGTATAAGAATGATGGAATCCTTGTGCATCAAATGGCATATACAGAAAAGATACTCAAGAGATTCAATATGGCCGAGGCTCACCCATTGTCAAGCCCGATGGTCGTGAGGTCACTCGGCCCAGACACGGACCCATTTCGTCCAAAGATGGACGGTGAGGAAGTCCTTGGTCCCGAAGTGCCATATCTCAGTGCCATTGGTGCCTTGATATATTTGGCAACCCATACACGGCCGGATATATCCTTTGTTGTAAACCTCTTGTCCAGGTTCAGTTCCAATCTGACCAAAAGGCATTGGGACGGGATTAAACATCTTCTGCGATATTTAAAAGGGACTAAAGATTTAGGTTTGTTTTACACTAACCATAACAAAGAATCTTTAGTTGGTTTTGCTGATGCAGGTTATCTATTAGATCCACACAATGCTAGGTCGCAGACGGGCTATGTTTTTACACATGGTGGAACAGCCATATCATGGCGTTCTATGAAGCAGACCATCTCGGCCACTTCTTCCAACCATGCCGAGATTTTGGCTATCCATGAGGCAAGCCGTGAATGTGTTTGGTTGAGATCAATGACCCAACACATCCGTGATGATTGTGGGATGACAGAAGACAAAGAACCGACCGTGATGTATGAAGACAATGCAGCTTGCATTGCTCAGCTCAAAGATGGTTATATCAAAGGGGATCGGACAAAGCACATATTGCCCAAGTTCTTCTTTACCCACGAGTTGCAAAAGGCTAAAGAGGTCCAAGTTGTTCAAGTACGTTCAAGTGACAATTCAGCCGACCTATTCACTAAAGCACTGCCGACATCTACAGTAAGGAAATTCATTCATCAGATCGGAATGAGAAGATTAAAAGATCTATAGTGGTGCATTCATCAGGGGGAGTAATACGATTTTACTTTTTTTCCTAACTTTGGTTTTATCCCAAAAGGATTTTACAGGTTAGGTTTTAACGAGGCAACATACCAAACGTATTATGAGCTCTATATGGTTATAACATCCAAGGGGGAGTGTTATGAACCAATTAATGTGGATGCAATAACCATGGGATTAGACTAGACCGAATTCGACCATGGATAAGATTGGTCCGACCAGAAAGGAATCTCACCCGACCAAAAGGAATATACCATCGGCCATTGTGGATAAAGATCGACCAAAACTTTTCCTTGTTGGATCATGTTTACCTTTTCTATGTCTATCTAGGAATGTTATCTTTCCATTTATCTAATGACGGTCTATTGTAACTCCCTATATATAAAGGGCACCTTCGATTGATATGAATAATACAGACAAGTTCCCCCATTCTTTTCTTAACAATTGAAAGCTTTTGATGTGGGAGTTGAACTGCTTTTTGACAAGAGAAGAAAAGTGTGAGAATTTGGAGTAAACATCACTCTTGTTTTTCAAAGGATAGACCCATAGGTAGTTTGAGTGATCATCAATGAACAACACATAATATTTAAGGCCGCTTAAGCTCGGAATTGGAGAGGTCCACAAATCTGAGTGTATAAGATCGAAAGGTTTAGAACTTTTATTAGTGGACTTTTGAAACAGAAGTTTAACTTGTTTAGCCAATTGGCAGGCATTACAAAAGGATAAGCGTTGCTTATTACATGAAAGAGAGCTTGACGAGAAGAAGAAGAGAAGGATCAGGCTAAAAAATGCTCTGATACCATGAAAGTCTGAACAATTCTCTTGATTGATTCAACTTATGTACAAGAGTTTATATAGCCTACTCTACTAGACTTTGTTTGACATCCCTATATTACAGGAGAGTATATACCAAAACAGAATAAGAATATTTGACATATTCTTTCAGTTGCTTCTCGGACAAAACCGAGTCAGTGCATGGCTTGATATGCTTACAAAGATCAACAAATCCCATAATCTGGAACCCTAGCATGAGCCAGTTCTTAACCTTACGCAAACCGCAAGTCAAAAGCTGGATGGTTACAACAGTATTTTTAGGATACGATCCAACCGAGGGGAAACACAAACTAGTCTGCATGCCTAGTCATGAAACTTTCAATTACTGTCGAGTTTTGACGTTAGGATCAGATCAAAATTAATGGAGAACAGTCAAAACCGAACATAGTCACCACCCTTTCAGTGGCGGTGGCACTGTTTTCAGTGGACGTTGCATCAACAGTGTTCTATATTATCAAGTTATTTATGGTTCCGATCGGTGTATAATGAGTTTCGATGTAACGTATCCATGGGATGGTAACTATAAGTTTTGGAAAATGCTAATGATGATATCTTATGAAGGAAAGCTAGCTTTTGTTGGCAATATTAGGAGTAGAAAAAGTATTATAGTGTAGGTTTTGGGTGATGGAAGGATAAACCAATGGTCTCGCCATCTTTATTCACCTCTTTCTCACTATACTGGTCAGAATTTTCATAAGCAGTTCAAACTCATTGGTGTCACTGATGATGGTGAGTTGATTTATTCACCAAAAGCGTTTTACAATTTTTTATATATTTTATATATTGACCCCAAGAGATAGACGTTTAGAAGAGTCGAAGACAGAGGACTTGTGGGTGATGAACTTGGAGACAGACCTCAGTATATCCCAAATCACATTGAAACTCTTTTGTCTTTATAACTTTCTGTCTTTTCTGTAATGACACTTAATTTATGCAAAGTTTATGATTTTATATTATCTGCTAATATCTTTGCATTTTACTTAGTAATACCACGTATATGTTAGTTTTTACCAACCGCTTGTGTTACACAAAGATTGCAGAGTGTTAGACACGAATACGAGATAATGAATAAGATAGATTTTTTCCAGAAAGTTTTGACGAAATTAACTTGTCTGAAATTACTTAGATATTATTGAGATTCTATGTGTTGTGTTTACAGCAAATGATTGAACTTTATATAGAGATCGAATCATTGCAATGTAAAAGACACAAGTCTTCATTCAAAAAACACAATATGAAGAGTTGCAACTTTCTGTGTAAATAACTAACTTATGTTAATGTACTAAGGAGAAATTAGATTATA
This sequence comes from Moricandia moricandioides, assembly GCA_905132885.1. Lineage (NCBI taxonomy): Eukaryota > Viridiplantae > Streptophyta > Magnoliopsida > Brassicales > Brassicaceae > Moricandia > Moricandia moricandioides. Next base: position 23,558 of record CAJHQQ010004397.1, on the reverse strand, counting down.
TAGTTTAACAGTATATATATTTTGCGATGAGGGTCGGGTTTTAGAACTGGGATTAAAAGCTCAACAATCATGAAGAATGATCAAAACCAACCATAAGCATTAAGCATAGTTTTTGAGAATGCATCCTTGGGAATGTTGGAGACATACTGCTATTCTTGTCTAGATCACATCCAGAGTCTCATGTCTTTGTAATAGGTCCAGGTTGATCTTTTAGTGTCACGTTGCTTTTATGCAGCACAACTCTGTTGTCATAATTTATCATTCCTTCATTTGATTTTGTTCTTGTCTTATTGGTTACTATAATTTACTGCAATATAAGATATCAGTCTGATCTGATGTATTGTAGCTGTCATAAAAAGAATCATAATTCATCAAAGAACAATGTTTTGCACTGATTCACAAGTGAAAGAATCATCACATCTGTACAGTGTAATGTGTGTTTTAAAATATTTTACTGGTCGAAATGTTGTAGCTCGATGTTCCAGTTAGCTGCTAATTGAACCAAAAGATGGTCCGGAGCTAGACCTTCCCACTCCTCTGGAGGATCCATTGTTAAATAAGCTTCATGTAAATTCAACAGAATCTCCTTCTTTAACTCCAATGGCATTCCCATAAAGTCTGCTCCGTTTTCCACACTTACTTCAAGCAGCTGGAGGATATTTAAAAAACGAGGAAAGCATTAAGATTGAGACTTGATTCACATGTATTTGAAGAAGGAAGGATCTTGTTTACCTGTTGAATCCAAGGTAGACATATATCAAACAGAGTATAATCCGGGAGAAACTGTGCAATAGAATTGAGAACCTCGTTTCCAATATCACACGAGAGTTGATCAATAACGGGGCCTGTTTTGTCCATTAACTTGACAAGCAAAAGATCGTCACCAGTTGATAACACCTCAGCAAATGCAGAATCTGTATCACCAACACGGAGTGCGTGCATTGCATTGCTCCAACAAGTCCAGACAGGGTCCCGCTCTTGTCCTCTACGTTCATCATCTTCGTCCATAATTGCTTCTGTTTGGGGAATAGATACTCGTCTTGTCCTTGACGCTCCTCCACTGTCTTCTCCAGCCACACGTATAGCTTCGAGTGTAGCTTCATCTTTTGAAGCTTGCCATACGCTTCTAGCAGAAGGTCCTTCACCAAGTCTGATTTGTACAGAGCTTTTGTCCCAAGCTCGTCTGCTGTTACCTGAGTGCTCCGAGTCCATAGGACCAGTAGTACGTGTCCTTGAGCTGGTCTGAGCGTTTCTCGAAGAAACATAGCTAGGACCATCCCATCCATCTACATCAGACCTCCGTGATGTAGTCGCCTTTCCCCTCGCACCTGAAGCAAATTTCAATTTCGGAACCGATAAATATCTTTCTTCAAACGGATGCAGTTTCTTAACCGCACAGATCAAGCAGTTACTTTATACTTACCTGATTGAATAGAGATTTCTCTTGACATCTCTTCAACGATCCTCTCAAGACCTCTAACACGATTCTCCAAACTTCTCATGCCGTCATGTGAACCACCCATGAAATCCTGCAATAGTAAGGAAGTTACATTTGAAGAGTGAGACTACTTTCAAAGCGAATTCCATTTAAAGATTTTTAAAACAGAACAGTACATGCAACATGTTCATTATGTGGGTTTGTTGTCTCTCCAAATGCAATAGTTGTCTCTGTAAAGGTGGCCAATTCCCTATGTTTTCAGATGCCTCCGCCTGGATCACGTCCGTCTCATCTCCGTCAAATGCTCTTGCAAAATCTGCAAAATGTCTTTGTTTGGGATGTGCTCCTGCTATCCTGCACAAACCTTTCGACCTACCCCTTGATAAAGAAGTATTGGCGTCTGATTCATCCTCTGTGTTTGAGTTCGATGATTTTTTTTGCCTACAGGGAAGAATAACTTCAACAGGCATATCACCAGAACCTCTTTGTTCCAGTTTCTGGAAAAACTCTGGGTTAAGATCTTTGCCAGTTAATCTAGGTGATTTCTTCCTCAAGATGAGTGCTGCTTTAGAAATGGAATCTGAGTTACTGCTCAACTCATCTGAAGAGCCTTGCATCACCGGTCCTACTCCCTCACATGAAACTAAAGCGGTTTCTCCATTCGTTTCTAAGATACATTGTTCAGATGACACATCCTTCTGGTCGACAGATGTTCCAGCTTCACCTTTCCCAGCAATGTTCTTCCAGACAGTTAGTGCTTCAGACAAGCTCTCTCTAACAGGTTTTATCTGCAAGCCAAAGCAAATATAGCCACTCATCGGAATTTTGCAAAAACCAAACGTAGGAAAAAAAAGAGGTAACATTGTTGTTCCAATCTAGTAATTTTCATTCTTAATAAATGATGATATGGATATATAAAACAAAGTCCAAATGTATCTCTTGTTTTATATCTGGTAGCAGAGTAAACAACATAGGAACTACAGTGTGCAACAAACATCTGCTATAAGACTAGTAGCACAGAACAAAAACCATACTTACTGCAAATTGTTATAAGCTAAGATGGTAAATTGTGAAAGAAATACAGATGCGTTTCTTTACAGAGATTCACGTGACTGTAGGACTAGGAGCATAGTTTTATAGAAATGATAACCTGAGTTCACCTTATCAAAGCGACAAGCCTCAAGAGCTGTGAGAGTGGAATCCGTTTTGTCTGCAACCAAATTGGTAGAATTGACGGCCAAGGCTATTAAAACATCAGAAGCTGCCTTACGAGTAACCCAATCCGTACATCTAAGACACTCATGGATGCTGTTTAGCAATGATTCCAAGCTCTGGGGTGCAATAGCTCCAACCTGCAAGAATGTGCAGTATATTTAACGACCAAGCAGATCAGAGACGACCAATAGACACAGCAATCTACTTTCATGTCATTCCACTAGCAATTAAGACCAAAACACATCTTGTCTCCAGCCTAATACCACAAAAATATTTCTAGACTACATACATCAAGATTCCAGAACTCTAATCATATTCCAAACAAAACTAGCAAAAATAGATTAAACCACCAAGCAGATCAGAGACGACCAATGAAATTTAGACACACCAATCTACTTTCATGCCAGTCCTCTAGCAAATTAAGACCAGAACATAGCTTGTCTCCAGTCCAATTGCACAGAAGGACTTCAAAACCCTGAGCATGTCTCTTCACACAGAGAAGCCAATCCCAATTCCAAACACAAGTAGCAAAAACTAGAGACCAAGCACAAGCACGTTGCAGCTGAACAATTAAGACATTGAACAAAGCAGACAAGAGATTAGCCACATGGCACAAACCTGAGACAAGCTTCCAACTACAGGTAAGAGAGAAGCCTTGGTAAGGTAATTAGGGCTATTCAAAAGCTTAGAGATTCTAGGGCAGAGCTTCTGAAAAGCCGCAACGGGAGGCTCTGCTGCTGAATCAACCATCTTCCCCATACAAATGGCGGCACCAGACTGCAAGCTTTTGTTCTGCTCCGCCATAGCCTCGAACAAAGGCTTAGCAAAGAGTCCTACCATCGACCCTTCCTTCTCCGTCAGAAACTTCTCTGACAGAGAGCCAATAGCGTCGCGACACGCGTCGCGGACTCCGTTGTCCGCGTCCTTGAGGCGTTTGACGATGTGCGAGATGATCTTGGCGAGCTGTGAGGAGGTGAGATCGGAGTATGTGAGGCAGAGGAAGGAGAGGAGACGCGTGGATTCTCGCTTGACGGGGGGTTTAAGATCGGCGGAGGAGTCAAAGAGGCAGTGGAGAAGCACCGGGAGGGTTTCCGGGGAGTCGGAGACGGAGAGGACGAGTTTCTCGAGGTCGTCGACTGCGATCTGGTAAGTGTCGCGGTCGCCGATTCTGGAGAGGGAGGTTAGGATCCTCTGTTTCTGTTCCACCATTGCTGAGTGTGACGAGGATCTGAAGGGAAAGGAAGGTTTCATAGTGGTGAGTGTCAGAGAGATTGGAGAGACATTGGCTAATGATGGGGAGAAGAAATAACGGTCAGAGAAGGAAGAAGACGGACGTCTGTTTTTTTTTCCGGCGAGAGTGGAGACCACGTCTTTGCCGTGTCATGCTTAATGCTTATTTGCTTAGTTGTTTTTTTAATTGCAAACTGAAATATTTTCAAATATTCTCCTAGACTTTGAATTATGTAGAATTTCTTTTTTTTTTGTTTTATTTTTTTTCAGATAATTAGTAACTAGGATATATATATTATTTCAGATTTTCTACAGAATTGAGACAAACTAGCCTTTCTAGGATAAACAAAAAAGCAAGAAGGAGGTTATATAAGGAAAAATATCTACAATATCTTGCTTATTTGGAACACAAAAGGTAAGTATACTTTGAATTTCTGAAGACTTTTAGTTTAGATTTGTATTTAATAACTGGAAAAAAAAATCTAATTTCTACACAATTGTGACAAAAAAGCTTTTCAAGAATATAAGAAAACAGAATCTTCCAGAATTAAGCAGATTTATTAATATACTAAAGACAGTTGACATGCTACATAATGATTTGTTGGCACATAAATAAAAAAGTATCTGAAATCTAAAGGTGGGAAACTAATCTATAAAACTGATTTTTTAACTCCATTTGGTTTTCGAAAATAGATATTTTAGAAAAAATATCATATCATAAAAAAAAAATTGTGATATTTAATGAGTTTTTAATTAGTTATTAATAATTGAGCCTATTAAGTTATTATAAACTTAACGTTAATAGAAATTTGATAATCAAACAATAATATAAAGACTAATATATTTTCAGTATATGTCATAGGTTTATTTTGTTTAGACAATAAAAAAGGGAATGAGTGGAAAAATAAAACCATTGAGTCTCATTGGTGTAACCAGAGCGATTGCGGTTGGGGGCGCTTACTGATGTGGATAGTTGCGATTTTAAACATTATTAAAAGATTTGGACAACTGATACATCAGTTAAAAATTATTGTATTTACAAAATACTTATGATTAGTTAACTATGAACTACATTAGTGGTTAAATAATAAATTACCAATATTTACATTTTATATAATTATAAAAATATTTAAAATTATATTAATATAGTAATAAATATAAAAATATATTTATAAAATTATACTATTATTTTTTAAATTATAGAAAATATTTTTATTTAAAATTTTGTAATATAAATTAAAATATAACATATATTTTGTTATTTCTATTATTTCAATTTTAATTTTATTTGAATATTTTAATTTTTATTTTTTTATAGCTTTTTGGAAAAAATAATTTTTTTTACTCTGACAACCGTCCGCAACCGCAAACTTTAGCTCAAACCAAATTTTGAATTTTAAAAGTTTATAGCGGTTTGAAACAATTTATAACATTTTTTATGATTGTTGCAAAAAGCTAACAACCGTTACCAATCGCAAAAACTGCGTTTGTGGGTGATAGCGGAGAAATGAGTCATACCCTTGTTGGATCAAGTTGAAAAAGGAAATGACATGGGCCAATGTTAATGCCCGAAAAAAACAAATATAATTGACACCTCTTCTTGTCCCACATCGACAAGAAGAAGGTTTTTTGGCCAATATATATATGTTGTCACACTTAAGCTTATTCAAAGGCTTGTGAGAGAGAGATAGTCTAGCCCCACGTGCGCACTGCCGCCGTCCGGCCGGCTCGGCTTGGCGTGAGCTTGGGCTTGGGCTTGGGCTTGGGTAAATGTGGCCCCAGGGCCACTAAAAGATGTTCTTTTTGGGCCCAATTAAGCCCAACGTTTTTGCCAAAAAAACAACATGCAATTCGTTTTAAAACGACATGTAGTTTGTCTAACAAATAAAAAAACGACACGCAATTTTTCCTCTCAGATATTTAAACGAGAAAAGAGTCTTGAGGGATAAGTTTTCGTAACTCAACTCCCTCGATCTCCGCGAGATTTCCGCCCACGTGCAGTAGTGGTTACGGGAAGTGGCTCTCATCTTTCTCTTTAAATAAACTTGAATCCTCTTCTTCATTTTCTTAACGTTTTATACAACGAAACCATCAATCAAAATCCCTAAGCGTAAGTCATTAGTAGAGAGTGTTTCGTAGATTTATAGTTCGTTAGGGACGTTCATGAGTGAAGCATGAATCGTCTATCATGGTTGTATCATGGGCTCTAATTCGTACAAGTCTGTCTCACTACGGAGCAAATATTAATAGTTAAGGAAAAAGATTCGTCTCGACTCAATGGTCCAATTTTATTCGGTTTTTATCAGGGTTAAGGGTCCAATTGCAACTATTACCAGAATTAAAAAACACATAAAATGACATGCATCACGAAGGCAACCCTGTAAAATGGAAACACATTTGTTTTTCATGGTCTTGTATTATATAACACTGATCCCTCAAAAGCTCTTAGCAATTCCAAGCGCTATTAACTCTCCAAATCGTCATTTTCAGAAGAAAACTAAGAACAAATCGGAAACAAAGATTCTATCAAGATAGAACATCTACTCATGGAAAACAAATCTAACAAACATTGACTTATAGAAATCAGAAACGTAAAATGAGGAAGAATATATTCAGAAACTCACTGGCACAAACTTTTTATGTAAACAATGGCCTGAAGTCTCTCAAGAGCATAATTCAGTGTGTTCTCTAGCCTGAAAATATGAAAGTAGAAATAACAAATCAAAAGATAAAATAGAGAAAACAAACAAATTGTGAAAATGAATATAAGAAAGAGTCTCATGTATCCAAGGGGTAGTTAAGCTAAATACCAAAAAACAGCTTTGCTATGTTTATTGACAGAAGACAGGTTTTAAATAGAACACTCGTACGTGGTAGTGTGCCAAAAGTGAACATTACCATACTCAAAACCTCTGAGTATTATTGGAAGCTCCGGCTGGTAACATACTGCAGATACATTGTAGCTGTGGCCTTCTAGCATATGGACACAATTTTGGTTTCATAGTCCTTTCCTGTCAGATTCCTCATCTTCTCTTGGACACTCCTCTTAAAAATAACAACAAATCAATGATTGGTCAACAACCAACAGAACAATCAATCTACAAACAAACACTTGATTGACACTTGGTTTATCAGTTAATAACACAATTCTGAATAAATACTTACACCATCATCTGTCAAGTTTTTTTTTCTCTGTCAAGTATTTCTTTTGTCTCCAACATCTTTTCCAACTTGTTTATTCATTAAAAGTTAAACGGTAGTATACCTTTGAAGATGAAGAACCTAATGACATAAGGTGAGGAGTCACTCACAGTAGCAACATATTTGTTCTTGGGAAGCTCCTTGAAAGTCTCACGGAAATTTTCACTTCAGATCATAAAAAGTCAGCGCCAATATTTACACACAAAGTTGAGCTAGAAACATTAATGAAACCAAAAAAAATCCATAACAATCAAATTAAAAAGGGGAATAATTGCAACAGGTTTAATATGTTCATGTAACCATTGTCAAATACTTTTGACATCATAATAACAAACACAAGATTCTACCCATCTAAACTGTAACAGAATTCGCAATTGCCAGATGAACTTTTCGTACTGAGAAGTTTAATCCCTAGAAACTTCTGACAGATGAACGGCGGAAATTGCTAGAGTTAGAGAAGATAACTTGTTTTTTAAAAAAAAAATCTTTTAATATAGATTCATGACGGCAAGAAGGTGCAAAGCATCTAAATGGTGAAATAACTATTTATGAACTAAAGGAGGAGTTTAAGAAGAGACCTGAGAATCCAGTAGGAGTCTATCGAATCTCATGAGCTCTCCATCACGGCAAACATTCCTCATCTCCCAGAAACGGAACAACCGGACTTGAACGGCCAGTCTGCAAATAGGAGAGGAAGACTGAAACGTTAGCCATATATAGATCACATGAGTAGTTTACTGGTTGGTTTAAAACGAATGAGAGGATGATATCAAAGTAGGAAAGCTCATCCTTTTATAGTACCACATTCACCGCCTTGCGAAATCACAGCTCGCATTGAATATAGATCGTGAGTGTTCGATTAATGGAGGGTAAAACTGACATCCTCTCGCTGTGTGATGAAGAAGATGATAGATCGCAGTTGGAAACCTTAGTTTACAAAAAGAGTTTCGGAGAGGGAAAGAAAACCACAGCTTCACTCTTGTCTAAATTCAGAGTGGTTTAGATATGAAACGGGCTTGACCTTATGAGATGATGCCGAAGCCCAGATTTTTTTTTTGCCAGGTGTCGCGATCATATTAGACTATTTGATGACATGGATTGGAGGAGAAGGGAGACAAGTTCTTCTTTATAGTAATAGCTTTTATAGTACCACATCCACCGCCTTGCGAAATCACAGCTCGCATTGACTATAGATCGTGGGTGTTTGATTAATGGAGGGTTTTAAGAGGATTATTCGGTAACTGACATCCTCTCTGTGTGATGAAGAAGATGATAGATTGCAGTTGGAAACCTTAGTTTACAAAAAAGAGTTTCGGAGAGGGAAATAAAACCACGGCTTCACTCTTGTCTGAATTCAGAGTGGTTTAGATATGAAACAGGCTTGACCTTATGAGATGATGCCGAAGCCCATAGTTACCAGAAGCCCAAATTTTTTTTTTGCAAGGTGTCGCGAGAACATGAGACTATTTGATGACATGGATTGGAGGAGATGGGAGACAAGTTCTTCTTTATAGTAATAGATGGGCGATGTATCAAATGTGTTTCACGTAAATACATTCTGACTTGAAAAATCGCACATAACCGAACACGAAACCAGATAATTCAAGGGAACCCACAAACTTTAAAAATTGTCCACGTGGACACTCTCAGAAGAGAGAGAAAAAAGCCTCATTATATATATGATTTTTCCCAAACATTTTTGTATGTGGCTCTTATGTTATTTGGTTTTGTAATTTGTCACCATTTCTACATAAACTAAGCTGTGAGAAAAAAAGAAATCTTCTTCTCTTCTTGTCATGTTTTAAATGAGCTTTTAATATAAATAAATATCTATTTAGCTGCCATTTAGTTTAATAGATTTTAAATTGGTAGTTCGATTAAGGCTCATTTATTAAATGAAGTTTTGCTTAGAATTAATAGAGATCGTATTAACATGTGCAACTTAATATATTTAAATTAGTTAAAAAATTAACAAAAAATAATAAAATTACAAAAATAAATGTATAATTTAAAATAATTTTTTAATTTCGTTTTTCCTTTTAATTTTTTTTCTTTTTAAAATTTAAAATAAAAACTTGTTTTTAAAAAAAACACTCTTTGATTTTTTTATAAAATAATTTTAAAGTTTTTGTTCCAAATAATATCACTTTGAATAGATCTAAATACATAAATATAATATTTACAGATCTCAATGGCTAATTCTAATAAAACTTATAACTAAATAGGTCTAAACATGTTTTAAGTAATGAAATTCAAAATTTCATGTAAAAGCTCCATGGTAGAATTGATGCTTAATGGTTAATCAAAAACACACCGCTTTAGGACACATGACTAACACTCGCTCCTTTGTTACATCGTTAGCAGTGTAGAATGCGGGAACTGTATGTCAAAGATGTTGACGAAATACATGTCATTTGTTTTAAACTGGATAAAAAAAACCGTGTTGTTTCTCGACGCACACACACTCCCTTCTTTAACAGCCTAGTTCGATTCAACATGTTCAGGGACAACAATTTAGACTTTAGACTACATGCAAACTCAAGTATCGTGGAAAAATATCAATGTCAACTGTAAATGAATCGGGTATTGCGAGACAGAACATAAACAAAAGAACAAAAGGATATAAGTTTAAGATGAATCACTGTCTCAGAAACAGAGCAGTATTTAGTTTCATACAAGTACAACGACAAGATTAAAACTTTTCTCAGCGGTGTGGATACATAAAGTATAATGTAATCCAACCATAGTTATTATTTTCGATTCAAAAAAAGAAGAGATTTTTTTTGATCAAAAAAAGAAGAGAATATTCTATAAAAGGGAAGACAGAAAAGAGAGACTCAAAAGTATGCTTTCTCTGAGAGACTCATTCACTTAACCGGTATTTTGCAATCCTGCGGTAAAACGCTTCAAGAAGATCTTTGTGTCGAGCAGTCTGCAACAAATAGATTTTAATGGCATTGCAAAGTAAAAGGAATAAGAAAAAGAGGACTCTGTTTTTGCTTTTGTTTATATTTGGAGGACGCGGCTCTTAGTTTCTTCAAAGTTGGTTCTGAGTTTCTCTCCAAAGGCCAATAAATCTTGCGATACAAGAAGTTTGTCATACAATGACTGCTCAATGAACTGTCACTCGGAGTGAGCCATGAACTGTATCAGGTGGCTGAGACAATAAAGCAAGATGGGTGGGACCACCTCCTCTTCCGACTATGCCATCACGGACATGAAACATAATTAGCTTCACTCCATATTGCTTAGCGACATTCACAAGCTTTTCTTGAAGTCCCTTATAACAAACAATATATTATTAAAGCTTGGCTTATACCTGCTCGTTGGAGTTGGAGATAAACATGTTTATATCAACAATTGACACAACTTCTGTACCTCCCAAACTGCATGGAGAACGTATGTTTGCATAAGATAATCAGACATTTGAGTTGTTGAATACAACAGTATGAATACTTAGTCGTGAACTCTTTGACTTAGGAAGCTCAGTGTCAATATAGAATTTGGTAGCTGGTGAAGATTTGAGATAAAGGTTCCCTACAGAACTCTGATTTCTGAATGTTTCCAAGCTAACGTTAAATATATCTGGAAAGTGACATAAGTGGTTTGAAAATCATAACAATCAGACATGTTTTATTCACAAATTTAGATGCCCATACCTCCAAATATCTTTGGATTGACTACGATTACAGACTGGGATTTATCCTTGAATTCAAAAGACCTCTAAAAGTTGAGGCAGCCTTGTTACACAAACATAAGTAGACGATCACAGTTTTGGTGTTGGAAATATAAAAAAAAAACATAGTTATAAGCAGGTGATGGAGAGTAACATTGTCTATTTCTTACAGATCAATGAGGAGAGGAGACAGACCACAACTCGGGTCATTACTGCATCTTTGTTGAGGTCTGAGCCTTGGACATAACATATTTGGCCAGCTACATTTGCAAGTAGAAATTTAGGTTAATCATTCAAAAACATAATATAAATAGACTTGCAAGATTGGATTTTCAGTAATTTTATACATGTAAGTGCAGCGTGAAACCTCAAACCCATCGAGTTATCGAGCCTGCTCGCAAAGAGGGACAGTAGTGATTGGCACGATTAGCGGATGTAAATCGCTGAATTCTGCAGATTGAGACAAAATAGACATATCATGCAAGAGTTAGATAATTGATTATAGGAAAGATGCAATAGATCAGTGGTGATTAAAAAAGATAGCTACCTTTTCATATAGGAAGAAAATAGTGCTTTCCATAAATTCCAGAAGCTGAGGAAGCTACTAACTATAAACTGAGTAGTACAACCACAACAGAGAGAGTCAAACATTGTATGGCGGACGGCGGTTTGAGCAATTGGAGCTTTAGAGGCAGACATCTTGGAGGACATGTCACAATCCGTGAGGGCGTTTGAGTGGATTTGAGATGAAGGGTTTGAGTGTTTAACATGAGGTATATATTGGGAGGAATAACTTTGGTGTTACGATTCAGAACCATTAATGATGGACTGCTCCATGGAAACCGAAAGGTCACGTTCTATTTTTTCAGAAAACACTGAAGCAATTGAAACACTAAATCACCATTGAAGAGGAAGATAAGAAATGAAAAAGATTTTAGTTCTAATTATCTTGCTTTTATTTTATTGGGCCCCAGCTTTATACAAATAACATATACTAAAATGAAAATAAGTAGTCAATAAGCCCAATTCATAAATCACTACACTCGAAATCAAAACGCTAACACAATTTTTTTTCTTGTGGGACCCACATATTGCTGAGATGAATAGCTTTAGGAAAGAGAAAACCGCTTAATTATATACTCACACGGATTAAGAAAACAATTAATTCAACATATTTTCTATATAAAAACACAATTACCTATACACCTAACATGTTTCAACCAATAGAAAAATAATTTACAGTAAAAATTAATTTTACATCAAAAAAAAAAAACACTTATTTTGTAACAAAAAAATTCTCTACCACGACAGTTAATATGAAACGGACGGAGCATATGATTGTGCCTTCGCTGACCTGGCGAGCTATTACAATTATCGGCGCTTTTAAAGAGAAAAAAATATTTCTTTTTCAAAATTTAATTTATAATAGACAAAGATATGATAACTATAAAATTATATGATTTGAAATTTTATAATCTAATACACACTTTTGGAATTGTGTTGAAAGATATTTTTATATCCAATTTGGATTTGTGATTAAACCGCTACGCTTGATGATTCGTATATAATCTGGTATGAATTTAACTATACTATTGATACTTTATTATTATTTTGTTTTTTATTTTAGATTTAAAAATATTTTTAGAATATTTATTATTTATTTATTTATTATTTATTAAATTTTAGCCAAAATTCTGATTTGGTAGAACCGTGATGTGGAATGAATACATTAGGTATGAACATGTTAGGTATGATTTTATTTATACTAATAATTCTATCATATATAGAGCTCCACAAAAAAACTCATGGAATACTATCATATAATTTACTGGAATTTATAAGTATTCATATGATCCACCTATTTTAAAGTTCCTATGATTAAAGATCAAACTCTTTTGGTAACCAAAATTAATAAATAGTGGATCTAGTAAATGTAATCTTGCACAAGTTATTCTTAGGAATATCTTGGTAGAATTTATGAAAGTTCCTGTATTTGTATGATGAAAATTTATGTAATTTAATATAATAATAGTTAATGTTAACCAAATAATATATTCATTGTCTTGATGATCAATAATAGCTTGGAAGATAAAAAAAATCATATGGTTCCTATATTTAAAGATCGAAATGGTTTGGAAGTTAAAGTTAAACTAGATTTTGACCCGCACGATCATACGGGTGTTTGTTTTCATTTTTATGTATATATAATTATTTATATTATTTTTAAAATGCAATAAGTTGTATAGTTTGTTTGTTATTCAATTAATTATTTTAAGCTCGAATGTATTTGTTGATTCTTATTATATATATGTTTTGTTGGATTTGTGTTTGATTATTTGAAAAAATAATATATGCAAAGTTCAAAAAATTTGAAAAATATTTTATATTTCACTTATATATTATTAAAACTAATATTGAGATATAATTCTCAATTTAAATTATAATTAATAATAAAAATAACTATTATTTATTATTTTTATTTGAAATTCATGGCAATTTAAAATATTCATATACACTAATTTTTTAAGCATTTAGTACTAGATACTATCGATGTGATAAAATAAACTATTGAATATTAAATAAAATTTTATATTTGTTTCTAACATTTTAGATTTGAAGGTATATATTAGAACATAAGTTTTTAATGTAATGTAATTCAAAATTTAAATTGGGCTTTACATAAATATATAAATCTTCTTATCTATTAAAACAATACACATCTTATAAATGGTTCAGTATAGTATTTCAGTATATCAAATGAATCATTATTAATTACTAATTCAATTATCGTGTGCCCAAAATTATAGGAACTGTTTTTTCGGAAAAATACATATGTACGTTTCTATATCTAACAGAGGCTTTAACTTTTTTTTTTTCCTATGTTATAATTTTGATTGGATTGAAGAGATTTTAAATATTTTATGTTTATGTTATAATATTCAACTCTCTTCTAAAGAATATACCAAATATTATTGTAGTTAAAAATACATCTGTATTTTGTAATCAATAAATGGGTGATATACATGTTCTGATATGAACCTGATTTAGAAAATATATATTGAACGATATTACTAACTATTTGGCAAAAAAAAAATTGATATTAACAGAATAGTTACAAAAAATGTGGTTACAATCACGAAATTCATGGCTAATAGTTAGTCAAATTTTGAATGTAGGCCAAATGTGGCTTAAGATTAAATGATTGTATTCATATTTTAATGCAAGAAATCAGAATTTATCTTTTATTGAAGAATGCATCCATTTCATCTTCTCCAACTGGATAGGTTTAAAAAGATGGAACTATAATTTAGAAAGAAAACAATACTGACATAATCAGACAATTAAATGAAAAGGTCTAAGACATAACACAAACGTTTTCATTTTAAATAAAAAATTTTACTAACATAAAAAACATGGTCGTTCATGGCCACATAATTGATACCATCTTTTATGTTTATGTTGTATAGAGTAAACATATAGTAAACGATTCATGTAGTAAATGTGAAAGACAAAGACACGAAATGATATAGTATATATGTGTTCGTAATATAGTTCACGGTTTATCTACTAATACAAAGGTTTTATTGTTTTTTATATGCTCATAGTTGGATCTTATAATGTACGGTAAAGTAATTATTAACTAGATTTTGATTCGCGCTTTCAAAACACATGATTATTTTCAAAATAAACTAAATTTATATAATATAAATTTAAATTTTTGATTATATATCTAGATTTAAATATTACACATAAAGCGTTATATTCAGTGTTGATCCGGACCCGTGGTTAAACCGACAAAACTGATGACTCTATATGTAATCTGATTTGTTTTTTTTTAAATTCGTTATTTAATTTTTTTATAAAACCCTCTAATACTTGAGAACACGGATACCGGTTGAGCCTATGTATAGTTTATTATGTATAAAAAAAATTGACTTAAATTTTTATATTTAAAGTTTCTAATTTATGAATGTTTAGATGAATGGTTGATATATTATTAATGTGATGCTCTAATTTTACAACAGTATACCCATATAAAATTTATCATTTAATTAGTCAAACTAATTTATCATTTTGTTGTAAGCGTAGTAGATCAAAAAATGCATACTAAAATTGAAATATATTTGATCATCAACGATTCGTATAGGTTATTACAATTTAGTGATTTGAGTTTGAAATAAATAAAATCACTTATTTACTTATTTAATTTAATTTTATTGTTCACATGATATCAGATTTTTTTTATGTTTTGTTTTTGGTTTATTTTAAACTTTTAATTTATTTCATTATTCATATTAGACATTTTAATATTTACTAATTTTCCTTTTATTATATATTTTTATTATATATCTAACAATAAGGTTTGTTATTAGATTTTGACCCGCACTATAAAGCGCGAGATGAATTGTTATTCAAAACTTATTTATTGAAAATTAAAAATATTATATATCTATTTTTTAATAAAAAATTTGTTTCAAAAGTATATATGATAAAAGTAAAATTTACTTGAATATAATTTTATGAAAATAAGATAATTTATTTGTATAACCTACCTCGTATAAATGTTTTTTATATTTTAGAAATTTTAATTATAGTACAATTTGTTTTTAAAAACATTATATTGGTAAAAAATATTTTATTATTATATTTGTTTGTCATAATTACTATAAAAATTAAATATTGTCATTTTACTCGTCTCATACTTCAAAAATCTATTAAATTATTTTAATATTTTAATATATATATATATATATTAATTTATGGAATTATTTATTAATTTATATATCCTATTTGGATATTTTTTTAATAAGTTGAAGTATGTTGTAAAATTTATGAATATATTTGATTCTGGTATTTTATAATTTATAAATTAGTTAATAAATGAATTAAGTTACTTTATATTTATCAATTACTGTAGTAATTTAATTCTGAATATAAATTATGTATGTATAAATATTATATTTATTTATTTCTTATTATATAAATGAAAATTGAATTAGTATTCGTTATTAATTATAGTTAATATTAATTATGATATTTATTATTTATATAAATATTAAAAGAAATATTTAAAAGAAATGTATATTTACATTTTAAATAAAATATATTATTAAAATCTAATTTTCGGAATAGATATTTAAGAATATCTTTTTAGATAATTTATTTTGAAAATATTAAGAATAATTTTTTAGATATAATATATATATTTAATAATAACTAAGTAAGTTGTAGGAGAATAAATAAGAAATTAGATAAATGCAATGGTCCAACTTAGAGTACTTTCAAGTAGATAAATAATGTTTCTGTTTTAATAGTCTTGATAAGAAGTTAGATAAACCGGTGAGATATCACATTACAGTGAACCGGTTATGTCATATTTTAGTTGGTTTATAACTTATTTAAATACAATCCACATGTTCAGGGAAATGAATATTATTTTAGCCTCATAGATAATGTGTCATTAAAGATGGAAATAAATGATAGGTAAATTTAAAATAATGCAGTGATCTTATTAATCAGGAATCAAAGACATGGGATGTTGGCTTGCTGGAACAATATGTCAACCTTGACGATATACCTCTTATTAGGAGTTTGGCCACAAGTACGACTCATCGACGGGACACATTCTGCTGGAACTACACAAAGAATGGACAATATACAGTCAAATCCGGATATTGGGTAGTCCAAAATATCCTCAAGGAGAAAAATGAAAATGAAGTGTTAGAGCCAAGTCTGACTAAGCTTCAAGCCTTTGCTTGGAAGCTAAAGGCGCCAAAGAAAATTTGCCATATTATATGGCAATTGATAACTGGACACGTGGCAGTAACAAGAAATTTAGTAAGGCGGAATATGAGATGTGATAATTACTGCCCAAGGTGTAGTGAACCAGAGGAATCTTAACCCATGCTATTTTTGAATGTTCGTATGCTTTACAAGTTTGGGCACTCTCATCAACTCCAACGAGTGAAGATATCTTTCCAGTACCAAGCATCTATGCGAACATGGACTACCTATTTTGGAGGAAGAACATCATAATTGAACCTTAACAAGACAGAGATCCATATCCCTGGATAATTTGGTATATTTGGAAGGCTCGAAATGATAAACTCTTTAGGAGAATAGATAGGGATCCTCTGGAACTAGTAAGATATGCTTAGAGTGAATGTCAGGCCTGGTTTGCTGCAAACGAGGTGGTGTCATCAGTGATACAAGGGAACAATGACGAGGAATCCCAAGTCTTAAGCTTGGGTAATATCTGCTTAATAGATGGATCTTGGACAGGCCATGATCAATTTAGTGGCTGTGGATGGATCTGGATGGACAGTGTGGGAATTGTCAACTCATGGGAACACGAAATATACCTAGACGAGAATCAGCGTTGCATTCGGAAGTAGAAGCACTGCGATGGAGAATATGCTTCAACATTCGACATGCCAGAGCTTCGGTACAGATTGCAAGGAGCTGATTGATATGATCAAGGACCCTCACGCTTGGCCAAGCTTTGCTACGGAACTGGAGAGGATAGAAACGCTACTGATTTGCTTCCCAGACTTCAAAATTTCTTATGTTCCTCGAGCGCGCAACCAGTTTTCAGATTTTTTAGCTAAGATAGCTAGATCCTTCTATAGGGAGTTACTTTTTATTGGTTGTTCTATTCCGGTCTGGTTACCCAGACCACCTCAAGCTTGAGTAATAGAATAGCCGTTTGCCGCTAAAACAAAAAAATTAAAATAATGATTTTTTAAGGATAGTCCAAACTTAAAAGTCACACATTAAAATAATCATGACTTCTATTTTAATAGATTAGATATCTTTGATTTAGTGAAATTTAATGTTGAGGCATAAAGCATTTCTAATATAAATATATAAGTTGTGGAGTCCTTATATTTTTTGAATGAACATCTTTCCTAAATTAATGCAAAATAGTTAATGTTTATGTTTTTTTTTCTGGTTTGATAAAAACTAAATATATGGTGTAGAGTTTAGGTTCAAAGCTACGATTTTAACGATTACAGTTAATATTTGAATTTGAATTGAAAACATGTTGTTAATATAAATTAATTTTGTTATAGATTAAATGTAAAAAAAAATGTTATGAGTGCAATCTATATATTATAAATATATAACAAAAAATGTTGTGTGTGAATAATATTTTAAACTCAAAGCGAATTCTTAGTGTTATTATGCATTAAATTATACATTTTTAGAATATTATGAGATGAAGAAGAAATTATGAAGTTCAATAACTTCAATAAGATTTCAGAAATATCATTTATTGAGTTGGAAACCATATTTTTGAAAATTGGAATAGTTACTAAAAAAATGATTGAAGTGATTTTATATAATACTAGATTTTGACCCGCGCTTTCAAAGCGCGAATTTGTGTTTGGATAAAATGTTAGTTGATATTTTTTTTCTAATTTTGATATACATATCTATGTAAAAAATAGATATTTAGTGTTTTCATATCAGATTCAGACTCATGGCTGAACTGTAAATCAGGTCATCCGTATATATCCAATTCAAATTTAATAAAAATTTTGTTAACTAACATTATGATAAAATCCGGTAAAAATCTAAACAATTATCATTAACGTGTGAAATAATCATGGTTGACCCACTAAAACTCCAAAGAAAACTAATAATATTTCTAAAATTAAATTTTTATATAGTTTTAAATTGTACATAAAATTGGAAAAAAACTATTAGATTTGTAGTTTTTTGTACTTTGACCATTTTTTACAATCGGAAAATGAAAATTGATATTAGAGAAGACAAAAAATGTATTTATATGACAATATTAGTTTCTTTTGTTATTTATATTGTTTGAGAATAAGTTTAAAGATATCGGATCGTATAAGAAATATTTCAACATATTATTTGTTACTATTTTGAATATATAAATTTAAACCATTAGGGAAAATTAAATTATATTAACAGTCTAGTTTAAAAAATTGTTTGGTTAAATAAGTTAAGATCTATAAACATTAATGTTTATTCCTCTAAAATAATATCATTTTATTAAAAAATATTAATAATCACCCCATTTAAATTCTTACCATAACTAAGGAGAAAATTTACGGTAGTTTTGTTATAGATATAAATGCATTAGGATTAAAAATAATGTTATATGGGACCAAAGCCTTTCCCATGGGTTCTCGTTCTTTCCATTCATTTTAAATTCAAGTTTCGCATCTGTGTTATTTTGTTACTTCACCCCACATCAAAATTGGTTGCACTTAGATTAAGTTTATACTTGCATTCTCATTGCATCATGTTCACTTAGATTTGGATTGACACTCATCTATACTACTTTGATTAGGATAGAGTAAAATCCTTTATCATTATTTTCCATTGGATTCTTACAGTAATGAAGAGGCTTTTGCTGAATTATAGTCGTAATGGCAACCGTACAGTTGAAAATCAAAACTGCATGCCATAGTAGTTTCACAATTTAGAATGAGGAAAAGGAAGAGATGACTCGGGCTGAAATAACATGAGGTAACTTTTTTTGGGTTTAAGATGGGCCTCTCAACGAATTATTCATAGCCCAATGATTGACTTAGTTGGTCTATCAAGAGTGAAGGATGTTGTGATTCTGGACATTTTGTGGCTCTTCATTGGTTCAAATTAATCTATCGTGGGATAGCTTAGATTTGAGACTGATCGAGTGTAGAGTATATAGATATGAGATATTATATTCGTGTGTTTGATAGAAATACAAATGCATATATCTAGTGGTAACATTAACATAATGATTATATATGCTACTAAACACATAATGTATATAACGAGTATCTTGAATATAACTTGTTTCTTCAAGTCTTATCTTATAGTCTTTAGAGTCTTCACTGGGTTTCACGGGCCGCTTATACAAATCTTAGGTCTGGTAAGATCGGTACACATTCTTACGGCCCACATTCTCTTAATGACCTCCGCCGCACGACAACCGTGGATGCACACGCAAATGCTTCATTCACAAGCAAGACCACATATGTCGATGGACAATTATGTCGAGAATGTACAATCATCAGCAAATTTCCTCCGGGTAAAAAACTTCAACGCTTGAGAGGGATGAAAACTCAGCTCGTATATACTGGTCTTGACAATAGGGATACATCCGTGGGCAGCAACTGCAGCTCACAAACAGAATACGTTCTAACTTGGACAGTCCATAACTCGGACTAATTTGACCTAAAAACATTGAACTTTTCTACTAGAAATCCCCCGTACATGGTTAAACTATAACCAAAATAATACCACTATGGAAATCCGCACATAAACTTGTGAGAAAACTCATAAAACCATAGATTTATCTCACTATAAAGAATCGTGAAAGACAACCTTTTGACCTACATTTTTATTTTCTAGCATCTCTCATAATCCGACGACTAACCATAAGAGATTAAATCAGGAAATGCATGAAACCAGTTTATGTTGACGACTGCACTGCATCGTCACACCATTCTTCATCGTCGCACCACCGATGATCATCACTAAGGCTTAAAACTATATGCAGAGCTTAATTTTAATGCTACTAGAATCGTGTGCTCTGATACCATGTAAAGTATAACGAAATCTTTTTATGCATATATTTTGTGTTGTGTTTGATAGAGCATACAAGATGTATATATAATAGTGGTGTAATATTAACATAATGTTCACACCTAACTTCTCAAACACATAATGTAAATATATACTAAGATTATCTTGACGATTACTTGTTCTTCCAGATCTTTTCTTTTATGTTTTTAGAGTCTCTCCGTGGGTGTGTCACGAGTTTTACAATCTTGGTCCGTCAAGATACACATCTTTTGTTTCCTTTACGGCCCACATATCTCTAATCCAGCTTTTAATATATGTAAGCAGTAGATCAGCTATGGATTGTTTCGTAGAATTTTAATAGATATCATATTCAATAAGAGAAGATTTGGAGAAAGGAAGGGTTAAAGATTTTATGAACCCCTAGTATAGATATTCCCTCTGTTTACTAATGATGTATGTTCTATAGCACATTTCACTTTGTTGTTCTAAGTTGAACAATGTTTCAATATTTCTAATGTAATGTTAATAATGAATTGTGCAATTTCCAAGACAGATGATTAATTGACAATTTTGAATTACTTGAATTGCTATTGTTAAAGTTGTAATTGGAAAATTGTATAGATTGTTAGGGAAGTTTTTTGCATGCATTGCATGAGCTAAATATGATTAATTTTTCTTAATATGTGTGAAAATTTTTAAAATATGTATAATATTTAGAAACAGCGGGAGTAGACCCACCAATACTGTGAGAGAAGCGTGTTTGTTGATGCTGCATACTCTCACAACTAATGCAGATATTTAATATCAAATGTTCATGTCAAACGTTACAATACGTACGACTAGTCAAATCAATGACAAAATTGAAATTGATGCTTTTAATGATTTAAAACTGTGCCCTTTTAGCACAATAACATGCAGTCCAGCAGATACGATGAAGTCAGTCTTATTATAAATATAAAATGCATAATAAGAAAGTACATAAAAGTGACACAGATCTTGATTATGTGATTAATAGTGATAGGAACTATACTGTACTGAGTGCAAGATCATAAAAACAGTGTATAGCTTAAGCGGTGACATCTTACTGATTTATGAACCGTATTACTTAGTCCTAGACTAGACATAAATTTCGTCTAGTGACAGCGCGTTTTTAAATATTTTATCATTTCACTTAGTCTGGCAAGACATATGAACTGGAGTAGAGTCAATATAGAGGGGACTAGCCATCGCAAGCCAAAAAACGTTGATTTGCTGGATAGCCGGAAATTCCATTAGCAGAAGGTAAGCTCCTGTTTCCAACTTGTCCGAGTTGATTGTGATGAGACTGTGCATTATTCGTATAGAACATAACATATATTTATTGTAAAATAGATCATGTTATCTGTAAAAGTGTTGTTAGCGGGTAATCTTAGTTTAAGTATAAGAGAGGACTTGGCAAAGTGAATCGAATACAGGAATAGAGACAACTCTAGATACATAATATCTATATGACATACATAATTATTTAATAAGCACAGATGAAGAAAACATAAATCATAAGTCACTTATAGACCTAGAAATCCCGATTTCTGATGGAGCTAAATTGCAGATAGATCGCAATACAGGGCACTACAATTTTGAGTTAGCTTTAACTAATAATTCCTTCTTGTTTGTTTTGTAGGAATCTCGATTGAAATAAACGTGACAGTCACGACGAGTAACAGTAAACTATGCCGTGTTTATGCATATTGACTCATATACATCAACCATTAAATATAACGAGAGATTGAGGGATACTGGATCGTATAAAGTAGAAAAAAAGTTTAGATATAAAGAAAATGAGAGAGATCAAATCATGGAGTTAATTGCCAAATGTGACTCAAAAACGTTTGGAGTCAAACGCCAAAAGAATACCCAAATGTTGGGTCAAAGGCAAAAGTAACTTAAAAGGCTATTGAAATTACAACTACCCCTGTGAACAAACAAAAAAACGAAACTTTTTTACGTTTCTAACCCTCGCAAGTCGTGCTGTTCAGACGACTTAACTTAAAGTCGTCTGGACAGTTATTCTTAAACATAATTTAAAAATTTTGTAAAAAATATTTTTGATAAGTGAAAAATGGGAATTATGTAATTAACATATGTCTTAAGAGATATAAATTAAGATATAACAAATTTCAATTGTTTTTCAGCATAGATGAGTGAAAGTAGTGTGTCATGATATTCTTTTAGCTTATGTGTTCATCAACATATGTTTGTAGTATTGTATGTGTTCTTAGGGTTAGATTTTGGAAAGCATTAAAACCGTTTTTTGAAAAATTTATTAAAAATTTACCTAAGCTTGTTCATTTCTGTGTATATAGTAAACAGTATTGAAGTATAATTTGATTTTATAACGTGGTTAGCTAGTTAATTTAGTCATTTAAGTTTAGGGGTTCAGTTTTAGGGTCTGGGACGACTTAAATATTTAGTCGTCTATAAACGGACGACTAAATATTAAGTCGTCTGATGTTACATTATCCGCCAGACGACTTATTTGAACCGGACGACTGTACTTTTAAAGCTAACCGGTATTATTTACCCAATATATAAAGGTGATTTTTTTTTACTCACTTTTTAGCGAAATTCAGAAAACCCTAACGCCGTTTCTCTCAAAGGTGATTTCGAGAGCGATTTTTGATACGATACAAAACCAAGGTAAATCGAAGGCTTCTCTTGCAGATTTATGGGTTTTTATTAGGATGGATGTGTTTTTCCTTTACTTTTTACCGTTTGGTTTTGTGTTTTCAAACGCTTTCGGGAAATTTTGGTTTCAAATTAGGGTTTTCAAAAATTGGGTATTTCAATCGACTTGTTGTTTAGTTAGGTTGGATGTTGTTTTCCTCTCATTTTACGGTTACGATTTGTGATTTCAAGCAATTTGTGGATATTTTCATTTCAAATTAGGGTTTCAAAGATTTGGGATTTCAATCGATTTGTGGTCTAGTTTGGTTGGATGTTGTTTCTCCTCTCATTCGTCTGGTCAGCTTTCAAATGTTCTACTGGAAGTCTTGGTAGACTTATAATTAAGTCGTCTGGAAAGTCTTCCAGGTGGACGACCCAGACGACTTAATCTAAGTCTTTCAGGTGGACGACCCAGACGACTTAGAATTAAAATGTTTCCAATTCGTTTCTTGTTTGCAGATGGCGAATCAGCATGAACCTCACTTCTTGAAGCCTCTGCTTCCTTGTTTCGAGTGTGGCGTGGTATACACACGCTCTCTATTTCCCTTT